>LFYR01000729.1:1267361-1341540 GCA_001185155.1 Zostera marina
TTAATTCCCAAATCCATATTACACATTCCTATATACATTAATTACCATAATTAAATACACCCAACCAACATAGCCGTTGGGTGTTCTTCTATATAAACTTATCTAATCCTAGTTTAATTTTAACACACGATCACACACACCCACACACTCTGTATTACAATTACAGACTTTGTGTTACTCTGTCTGATCAATTCTGCAACTGGAACTGCTAATCTTCAAACGCTTCCGCAACACAACAACTTGAATCACAGATTCAAGTTCAATCACATTCAACTCACTTCAACAAGCTGTGGATCATCGCTTCATCAATCGATCATCCTACAGTATCAATTTACAGTTCATTATCATATCATCATACATACATCGATAATTCAATTCTTAAACCATATTTCATATTTATATTTGCATATATTTCAAATATAACTTCTATCAAATAGAGACTTATGGATATTGAAATAAACAACGAAATACAAAGATTATTTGAGAGATCTTGTAATCGCAATACATTGGATCTTAAATTAATGGTTCATTGATCTCTCACAAGAATCCAAATTATGTTGGAGATTCTTTCTTTCTTTAATGAAAATAAGCTCTTAGATTAAGAAATTAAGCTCTATAATTCTTGAAATAAGCTCTTTGATTCTTATTGTCTCCAACGTATGTGAGAGAGCTCCATATGTGTAAGTGGTTGTCTTCATCATGTGAGGGTGCATAATCCCATGTGAGTCATTCTCTTTGTCCAAGGAAATCATTTTTTTTCAATCCATGTGAATAACCTAATTTCTTGATCAAAGATATTAATTCAAACATAATCAAGATTAAATAATAATAATCACATGGCAAAAAGTGTTGACTTGTTGACCACAAATTAGGGTTTTGACTTATTTTACACATGGTCAAATAATTCTAGGATTTAATATGAGCCTAATCGAGATTAGGTTTAATTTAAAATCAAATCACCATATTAAGTAGTAAAGTCAAGATGTTGACTTGTTGAGCCTAAATCGAATTTAGATTTTGTTTAAACATAGTCAATCAATTTTAGGGTTTAATATGACTTAATTGAGATTAAGTTTAATTCAAAATCAAATCATCCTATTAAATAATAAAGTCAAAATGTTGACCATAAATTGACTTTGGACTTTGTTTAAACATGGTCAACCAATTCTAAGGTTTAATATGACCTAATTGAGATTAGGTTCAATTCAAAATATCAATTCACCCTATTGACTAATAACATGATTAGGGTTAATTAAATATGATTGTCAATACAAATTATGTATCGGCAATTTAGATTCACAGATACGTTATAATATCAACGTCATGCATACTGAAAAAAATGTTTGCGATAATATTTTAAACACTTTATTGGAAATAGATGGTAAATCGAAAGATAATTTGAGTGTAGGTTTCGATCTTCATGAAATGAAAATTCTTTCAGAGTTACATCTAATAAAGATTAGTGATTCTAAATGGAAGATTCCAAAGGCGATATTCAATCTCAGTAATGATGAAAAGACGATTTTCTGTAAAGTTTTTTATGATCTCAAGTTTCTGGATGAGTACACATCCAACATATTTCGTCGAAAGTGAAATTGAAAGAAAAGAAGTTTACAAGTTTGAAAAGTCACGATTGTCATATGATAATGCAACAATTACTTCCGATTGTGTTACGTCGATCAACACATCCAAAGGTAACATTTGTTTTAGTTGACATATGCAACTATTTCAACGCGATATGATCGAAATCGATTGTAGTTAACCATATGCAGAGATTGGAAAAAAACATCGTTATCACATTGTGTAAATTGGAAAAAATATTTTCTCTAGGTTTTTTTACAATAATGATACATCTCGTAAGTGAAGTGAAAATGGTTGGTCCCGTACATTATCGATTGATATATACAATTGAAAGATATTTATTAATTTTAAAAAAATACGTTCGGACCTGGAGTCATCCTGAAGGGTCGATTGCAGAAAAATATCTGGCCGATGAATCGATGACATTCTGTTCACGTTTTCTACATAACGTTAAAACTAAATCAAATAGAACGGAAAGATATATCGATGGTTACTATGGTGCATCAATTCATACTTCGTCAGAAAACTTAAACATGGTCAAGTTCATTGGTATATCATTTTCAATCTGGATAACACTAAGATATTTCGAAGTCTTCATATCGACAAAGGTAAGTACGTATGAAATGATTCTATTTCAATTATTGTCTTTCGAAATTAATTACGTTTGAAAATTTAGGTACCCGACTATTACTTTTTTGCGTTTGCAAAAATTGCATTTTAAAGAATTTGTCGACTGGTTCGAAAAATATGTTCAGAATAATAGGGGCAAAGACCATAATATTTCGGAAGATATTTGTTTGATATTTCGAGGTCCAAATTATTTTCTAAATTCATATAATGGATACATCTTAAATGGTGTGAAATTTCATTCGTTTGATGTGTCAAATTTAAAAAAGACACAAAATCATGGTGTATTAGTCTCCGTCACTATATCCACATACTTAAAAAATCCGAATGCCGATCGAACAATTGATCGATGATCTTTCGTATCATGGAATTTTTTATAAAGTTTTCGAAATATGTTATATGGACACGATACGTTGAAGTATCTGATGTTTCACTGCAAATAGTACGATGGATATACACTACATGAAAAGAGGTCTACAACGACGATTTTGTATTGTACAGACCTCATAGACAAGTATTTGATGTAGACGATGTGCAATGAATTTTATTATTTTATCGGTCTTTTAGTTGTCTTCATTTATTTAGATGTATTGACTCGTAGTTGTCTTCATTTTGTCGGTCTTTATGGTTGTTGGAACTCCTTATCAGAATGATGATCACTCTGATGATCAATATTTTGATCATAATGATGTGGATATGAACACGGCTGGGTGTTTAAACAATGTTCAATCAAAGAAAAAAACCAGAAGTCGAAATAAAAATCATCCGCAACATCATTCTAAATAAAGAACTAAATTTAAAGTCTTATTCGAAAACGATAAAATTGTCTTCGATAAAGTCACACAAAAATTAAACAAGAAAATGGCAAGTGTTGCAAATGATTTTAAATTATTATCGATGGATGTACCTTGGCTTGCACAAGATGAGGTGAACATACTAAAGAAGTAATTAGACTAATACAATTGAATATAAATCAATTTATCTGTTATTGGACTAATGTGCAATATAAGAATAAATAATATGCTTGCAGGTATTTAAACCCTGAGTAAACTGAATGATAATGAAGAGTACCAGGGATCAAAGCGCAATATTTTCAATAAATAAGTGTTGGGCCAACTAACTGAAGAAAGTCCAGCAAGTGAAAATCGGGCGACCCAAATAGAAATAGTTAGAGACATATAATTTTAGTTGTTGTAATAATTAGTTTATAAAAACTAATTGTAATCAGTAACTAGAGTAATACAAACTAAATGATTTTGATAAACCGGTTCAGTTAACTCCTGATTTATTCCCGATGCAATTACAGACCTAATTCTTCCCCCCTTCTCCCTCACGTTCTTGCAACTCCGGCAGTAATACTCTGCCATCATGCCGGCAACTCAATCAGCGCCGCACACTCCAGGTTTTAACATGGTACCGACTGAAAAGATCAGCCACGCTTCCGCATCATAGTCCGCCCGGACCAAGACGATTTCTTCTTCTTCTTCCGATCAACAATCTAATCAGTCCGGCGGTTCCAATTCAGCAACTATTCCGTCTGTTCTCCGGTCTCCAACTCGCCTCAGCCCTATAATTAAAATAAAACATCGAAGGAGGTCATCTCACAACAGGCCACATAATTCAAGAAGGCCAAGAAGATCCCATCATCATACATCGGCGTTTAATTCGACGATTTACCTCTAAAGTCGACGATTTGATAGTCCAATCGCGATTTACGGGTTAACTCGCCAATTTAATAGGGGTTCGATTTTCTATTTGAATTCCGACGATCATCCTGGAGCCCAAATGGTTTCAGATAAATTGGTAGGAGAAAATAACTATACTATTTGGGCTAATGCGATGAAATTGTCTCTTATATCTAGGAGAAAAATTGCCTTCATCAATGGCAAAGTCAAGAAACCCGAGAGTGTCAATAATAAAGACTATGAAGCATGGGAGACAGTAAATAGATTAGTGTTGTCCTGGATTGTCAATGGAGCTTCTTCACAAATTGCTTCCACCTTAATGCACACAGAGACGACTTATGCGGCTTGAGCAGATTTGCAAGAAAGGTATAAGCAAAAGAACGCTCCTAAATACAATCAAATAAGGTATGAGTTAAATAATCTACATCAAGGCAATAAAAGTGTGATTGAATACTATGATATTTTTAAGGCATTATGGAATCAAAAAATAGAATTGAATGATTGTGATTTCTGCGATAAATGTACTCCAAAATTTAATGAGAAATTGGAGAAAGATAAGATTCGTCAGTTCCTCTTGGGACTGAATGAAAACTTTAAAGCCTTAAGAGGACAGATATTATCATATGATGAATTGCCTAGCATGAATAGAGTTTTTTATCTCATTACTCAAGAGGAAAAACAGAAAACAGATTTTAGGGAGAAAAGCCCAAAAATAGAGAGTATTTGTTGGATTCCTGTTATATAGAAAACAAGCAGTCATAACAGCGAAATCCCAGTACTTCTTTGGAATAGAAGCATGATTAAGAATTGTGATTGAAGTATCAATCAAATGACGATGTCTGCGTTCAACAAATCCCATCTGCTGGTGTGAATATGGGATAGAGAATCTGTGATCAATTCCTAGACTGGTGAGATGTGAGGTAAGCTTTTTAAACTCCAGTGCATTGTCTGTTTGGAGCTTCTTAAGCTTGAAACCTGTTTGTAACTCAGCAACCTTACGAAATATTTCAAATATAGATTCTATCTCGCTCTTTCTGACCATTGGGAAGACCCAATTAAAATTACTGAAAGCATCAACGAAATTCACATGATATTGGTAACCTTGAGAGGAAACCATAGGAGATGGACCCCAAATGTCTGCAAAAACTAATTCCAAAGGAGGTTTATAGATTGTATTGCTTGTTTTATGTGGTGAAGCGTGAGCTTTACCCACCATACATGCCTTACAATTTTTACTCATCTTACAATTGGAATTTAATAATCCATCCCGAATTAATTTCTCCACTGCCCGAGTGTTCAAATGTCCCAATCTGAAATGTCAGAAATCAGCAGAGGCCCCATCCACCAGTAAGGACTCCATAGGAGTCTTTATTTGAAGAGGTAACTTGTATAGGTCTCCTTCCACTTCACCTTGAGCCAAGAATTCCTTAGTGCTTAGATCCCTGATCCTGACCCTCTGTGCATCAAAAATAACATCTACATTATTGTCAACACACAATTTTCTAACAGATAGCAAATTCTTGGTTGCCTGAGGAATTATAAGCATATCCTTCAACAGAAATTTAGAATTATTACAACTCCCAACAGAATCACCAGATCTTTTAATTTTCATGGTCTGACCACTAGCTGTGGCAACAGAAGCATGATCTGATGTAGGACGAGGATGTAGAATATTAATTTCATTGGGAGATATATGATGAGTCGAACCTGTGTCAGGGTACCACCCATTCATAGCCTGATTAGAGGCAATGTAATTGACTGAGGAAGGAGTATCTTTACCACTGCCCGGATTTTTGACCAGGACCCAGAGGAGACAGCTGACGGCTATGTTGAGGTGGAAATCTGGTCACATTCAAGCGATTGTAGCAGTTGAGCGCAGTGTGGAATTTCTTGCCACAGATCTGGAAGCCCCCAGCAGCCTTACCAGAGGATTCAGTTTTGACAGAAGACTTGGTCGCGATGTTTACTTGGGGAATTGTGGAATGCTCTGTCAACACTTCCAGAGTTTATTCAAAATCGATGGTCAAATCCATGAAGTCATTAAACATCATTAGAGGATCGAAACGAGTTGTGATGGAAGTCTTGAACGACTGATAATCCGATCCAAGACCTCCTAACGCTAGAAGGATTAATTGAGAATCCTTGAGAATGTCTCCAGCAGCTGCAAGTCGATCATTCATTTGAGTGATCTTGTCGAGATAATCACCCATCTTGAGAGATCCTTTGCGAAATGACTGAAGCCTGTGTCGGAGGTTGAGCACCCTGGTTTCAGAACCAGCAACGTGTAACCTCTCCAATTTACGCCACATAAGTGCAGACGTGGACAAGGAGGCACTACAAAAAATAAGACCTTGTATGGCGGACTTTAGATGGCGGATTTCCGCCATTTAAAGTGATCGTCGGCGGAAATCCGCCATCTAAAGACCGCTATCTTGAACACCGTCATTAAAACCCCATAACCGTCATCTAAAGACCGCCATCTATTATCCATCCCCATTTCCCACCAAAAATTGTATAGATGACGGATTTCCGCCATCTAATCTGAAAATTTTCGCGGGAACTAAAAAGTTTTAGATGGCGGAAATCCGCCATCTAAAATATGGCGCGGAAAAAGTTTGGCGCCAATTCATTGATGACGGTTAATTTTATTGATGGCGGATGTCCGCCGACTATCCTTGTAACAATAGATGGCGGAAATCCGCCATCTAAAGTACAGCAGGCGGTTCCCTAAGTTTATAGATGGCGGACATCCGCCATCTATTCGTGGGAGAGGGCGATTGTGCCCAGATTTAGATGGCGTTCCGCCATCTAAAACTTAGTAGAAGAGTATAGATGGCGGAAATCCGCCATACAATGTTTGTTTCTTTTTTTTTTTGAAACAGGATTTTATATTTTGCGTTCGAATCGTTGTTTTTTGAAATAGAAATCGATATTTGGGAAAACGATTTGGAAATTGAAATTGAAATCGATGTTTTTATTGAAAATAAACTAAAATACATAATCGTTAAACATTCGATGTTTGAATAAGAAAATATAAAAGTAGTTTAATCAACACTCGTCTGAAATCGAGTCTTCTGAATCAGAATCCGAAATATCTTATTCGAATGCAGACGGTATAGTGGACTTTGAAGTAGAAGCCATCTGCGTCATGTCGAGTCCGGAAGTCTTCAAAGTCTTATTGAGTTTCTTCATATATGATTTCATTGCATTGAACTTCTTCTTGTATTTGGAGACGTCTTTCTGACTCTCGTTACACTTGTTCTGAAAATGAAAACAAAAATGAATTCGATAATCAACAAAATTATTGAAATATATTTAAAATACCTCCAATTCTTTGAATTTTTTCGACCAAACTGCATCTGGTGTTGCATCAGTAGTCGTGTTTTCGGAGATCGGCTCTTTTCCTTTCCAATTTGGAGAAGCCCATCTCTCGTTCGTTGTGCTCACCATATTGGCAGCTTCTCCAATTCCTATTATTCGATTCTTCTTATTTTTTCCGAAAGTCTTGTTGACCGTCGCTTCGATAAATTGCTGCATTATAAAAAAATAAATAAGAAATGCGAAATATATTTAAAATAATCAATGGAACTTACAAATGGAGTCATTGATTCAGATTTAGCCCACGATTTTGCCTCTTGACTTTTGATAAATTCCGTGGTTTCAAGCTGAAAGAATAACAAAATCAAACAATGATAATAGAAATGATCAAATATAAATAATTTTAAGAAAAGACTTACAACTTTATCGCTTCCCTTATATGTCATTTGTAAAGTCTCTGACCAAGCTTCGACTTCACTCCTTCCTTGTTGCATCTATATTCACATAATTCATTAATATATAAAAAAATAGATATAAATTATAAATAAATTACCAATTCATGACGTCTTTGCGCTAATCCTTTTGAACCAGCGTGATGTGTCATTTGATTCGCTCGGTTCGCGGTATTTATCTCGAAAATTTGCTGAAATTATAAAAAATAATAAGTTTCTAAATTTATTAATATAATAAATATATATATATATACATATACGTACATTTCCTTTTTCCGAACGATATTGTCTCAATTTATTCAGAAATTGAGGTTTGCTGACATACAGTGGAAGAGTCGCTAAAATATCTTCTTCTCTCATATCAGGATCAGAGCCATAAGTTTTAACCAAAGAATTATGGTTGCTCCTCCAGAGTTTGTTCAACCTACCATTGATATAAGTTTGTGCAGCTTTGCTTCCACTTAAATCATATTCAGCCTACATATTCAAAACTTATAAGTTTTGGAAAATTAATAAATATTATAAAAATTATATATACTTACAGTTAATATTTTTAACACGTCCTGAAAATTTTGTTGTGGTTGATGACGCCACTCAATGTCGTATGGGAAGAAAGTATGGTCTTTTGCTAAAAGAGCCATTCTTGTGGTTAATTTCTTCGTCATTTCATCCGTCGCTTGGTTCGTGTTGTCAAACATGACCTTCCATTTCGTACCTTTTTCTGGATGGTTATGGGGGTGGTCTTTTGTGCGACCACGACCCTTCTTCTGTGGAGGCACATTCGATGTGGATGGCCTCGCATCTAATTAATTTACATATTTAAAAATTAATATTTAATAGAAATCATGATAATATTTAAAATATGAATAATGAACTGACCACTTGAGCTTGACTCTTCAAAAGAACGACGGGATGTAACCATCGCCAATGCCATGAATGGTGTTATCACATCGATCAGAACGAAAAAAGTAAACATAATCTGAAACATTTAAATTTTAAAATAAAATTAGTTATTTTAAATACATAGCCAGACACCCGTATATGGGGTCTTGGTCTGACACAACAACCAAACATTTTTCCTATTGTAATTTACATTCTTTATTATTAGACACAACAAATCTTCGAAGTCGTCGTGAGAAGAGTTGTATTCGATTTTGAATGAATGTGTGCCACCACAATCATTCAACACTCTAGCTTCGTATCCTAACACTAGAATCTGTCCGGTTTCCATTGTTTGAGGATTTGTCGACCATATTTTTGGACAGTTGTGAAAATGATGACCGTTGACTCCGCAACGGAAACAAGCAAAAACACGACAATAATAATCTATGTTTTTGTAAAAATTACGTTGAATCTGATTAAGTCGCTCTAGTCGTTCATATCGTTCGACGATTGCAAGTAGTTGACTCATTTTTTACTGAAAAAAAGAAATATTTATAATCAACATGATATTACATTCAAAATATTAAATTATATTGTAATGTAATACTTTATAATTTAATTACAACAATCATCATTATCGACATCGAAAATATCTCTATTTGGTATTTTAATGACTGAACTCCATTCAGATTCTACCGGATCTTGAATGTAGAAATCAATAACAAAAGAAATCAATAAAACAATCACAACAACATAATGATAACAAATATAAACATCATAAACAATCACAACAATATAAACAATATAATCAATATAATCAATAAACACCAACATAAACAATGTAGACACCAACATAAACAATATAAACACCAACATCATAATCAATATAAACACCAATATAACCAATATAAACAATCACAACAACATAATCAATAAACACCAACATTTAAACAGGAGATTACGGAATACGTATCGGTGGCGATGCGGTGAACCGGCAAATCGGCGAGGAGACGGCAACAGGAGATCACGGAAACGGACAGGAAGGCGCGTCGGCGGGTCCAGGTAGCGAGAGGAGATCGGCGGAGGCTATTTGAACTCAAGACAGAACAGACGCGTTTTGTCTGGAATTTGGGGTTTTTAATAAACCCCAAAACTTACATGGCGGATTTCCGTCATGTAAGTACACTTAAGTTTCGACGTCGTCTATTTAATCGGGTAATCGGGTTGGCAATTGGGGGGAATCGAAATTTTGGACGGGAGTTTTTAGATGGCGGATTTCCGCCATCGAAAATAATTTCAAACCGCCGTCGAGCCAAAACCTTTCCTCGGCGGACTCAAAGAATAGATGGCGGACATCCGCCATCAAAACTACTGAATTATTGACGGCGGAAATCCGCCATCTAAAGTCCGCCATACAAGGTCCTTTTTTTTATAGTGAGGCTATCTTCGATTGAATCGAAGGTGAAACATCCGTCAAGATCCAACTCATAATGAGTTGATCCTGCTGCTCCTCGTCGGAGTCTGTCACCAGAGTGACCTTCCCGTTCACATATGGGACGAGACGAAGTCCTTTCAGTGCTGCGACAAACGCGGCCTTCCAACTGTAGTAGTTGTCATCGGTCAGCACAATGCATTTAGGACCCTTAATTTTCACAACTGTGTGTGAAGATAGCGACGAATTCTCTCCAACAGTTGCTGCAGCGGAAGAATGAAGATCGGAGGAGCGTTCCGGCGATGATACCATATTAGCGATGATCGGAGGAATGAATTAAGATCGAAGAATGAAGATAGCGAGGAATGAAGATCGAAGAATGAAGTGATGAGCGGAAGACTGATTTACAATGCAATGTAGGAAAGAATCGTAAATGTATATTAGCCAACCTGTAGTTTATATAGGCTGTCAAGTAGAAGATCTCGACTACCTTATTATGGTAGTGGATCATTACATGTAAGGAAATAATAATAAAACGGAAATACAACTAATGCAGTTGTTACTAACTATGGAATAATTAATTCCATTAACTTCTTTCCTTTACTAATTTAATACTCGTTAACAGGTTTTAATGAAGAAAATAATATTGAAACAGAGAATGAAGTTTTAAATCAAAACATTGGTTTGAATCGAAATGCATTAAGTTTTAGTAAAGAAAATGAAGAAAACATCCCATTTGAAACAAGGAATGATCATTTTAAAAATACTAAAACCAAAACAGAAAATAATACAAACAGATTAGGATCTTGTGATCAAAATCAAAGTACTCAAAATAAATTAGAAAAATCAATTTTTTCTATGAAACAAAAACAAACAAGGCTAGGGAGAGTCATAACAAAACCAAACCAATATAAAGATTTTTATATGGAAAGTGATGAAAACTATCCAAATAAAATCAAATATCCCATGAGCAACTATGTATCCTACTACAGGGTGAATGAGAAACATAAAGAATTTTTAAAATAAATTACAAGGCATGATGAACCTAATACATTCAAAAAAGCTTCAAATGATCCAAAATGGGTTGAAGCAATGGGAAAAGAGATGGAGACACTCATCTCAAACAAAACTTGGACTCTAGTTGAATTTCCCAAAGGAAGGAAGTCAGTTGGTTGGTTCAAAATGGGTATATAAAATAAAATACAAGCCCAATGGTGAAATTGAAAGATACAAAGCCAGGCTAGTATAGCCAAGGGCTTTTCTCAAAAAGAAGGTTTCGATTTCTATGAGACTTTTGCACCAGTTGCAAAAATGACAACAGTAAGAATATTAATTGCAATTGCTGCACAGAAAAGGTGAAATCTTTACCAAATTGATGTAAATAATGTCTTTCTCCATGGAGATTTACATGAGGAAGTCTACTTAATACCACCTCAGGGATTACTCCAAGAAGGAGACAAGAGGGTCTGTAAACTTAACAAATCGTTATATGGGCTTAAACAAACATCTAGAAATTGGTTTGAAAAACTAAAAACCACATTAGAAAATCTTGGCTTCATACAGGCAAAATCAGATTATTCTCTTTTTATAAGAGAGAAAAATGGAAACATAATATACCTTGTTGTTTATGTTGATGACATAATCATCACAGGTAGCAATGAATTAGAGATAAGCATATTAAAAACACAACTTGAAAATAAATTTATATTAAAAGATCTTGGGAAGCTAAACTATTTTTTAGGGATTGAAGTGTCATACTCTAGTAAAGAAGACATCCTCCTATCACAAAGGAAGTATGCATTAGGCATACTTGAAGAAAGTGGCCTCTCAGGAACAAAAGAGTCTAAAATTCCCATGGAAAGGAATATATAGATCTTAAAAACGATAAATCTGAAAATATCAAGGATCCCACTTTTTATAGAAAATTAGTTGGGAAACTTATATACTTAAACATCATTAGACCTGATATGAGCTTTGCAGTCCATTGGCTCAGCCAGTTCATGAGTGAACCAAAAGAAATTCATCTAAAAGCTTTATTTAAGAATAAATCAAGGCCTTTTATATAAAAATCAAGAAAATATGAAAATAAATGGCTATTGTGATTCTGACTGGACCTCATGTCAAATAAGCAGGAAGTCAGTAACTGGGTTCTGTTTAATGATTGGGGACTCAATAGTTTCTTGAAAATCCAAGAAACAAAATATAGTATCCAGATCCTCTTGTGAGGCAGAGTATAGAGTAATAGCTCATACTGCATGTGAAGTAATATGGATTCATCAGTTACTTCAAGAAATGAAAATTAAAACCAAACAACACTATACTGTGATAACAAATCGACAATTCATTTAGCCAATAATTCAGTCTTTCATGAAAGGACAAAACACATGGAGATTGATTGTCATTTCATAAGAGACTTAATCTCTCAAAAAATGTTTAATCTCATGCAAATTGGAACAAAATACCAATTAGCAGATATGTTCACAAAACCCTTGGGAGAATATGAGATTACTTCAACCTCCGACAAACTTGAAATAATTAACATCTATTCCAGAGCTTGAGGGGGGAGTAAAGAAGTAATTAGACTAATACAATTGAATATAAATCAATTTATCTGTTATTGGACTAATGTGCAATATAAGAATAAATAATGTACTTGCAGGTATTTAGACCCTGAGTAAACTGAATGATAATGAAGAGTACCAGGGATCAAAGCGCAATATTTTCAATAAATAAGTGTTTGGTCAATTAACTGAAGAAAGTTCAGCAAGTGAAGATCGGACGACCCAAATAGAAATAGTTAGAGACATATTTTAGTTGTTGTAATAATTAGTTTATAAAAACTAATTGTAATCATTAACTAAAGTAATACAAAGTAAATGATTTTGATAAACCGGTTCAGTTAACTCCCGGTTTATTCCCGTTGCAATTACAGACCTAATTCTTCCCCCTTCTCCCTCACGTTCTTGCAACTCCGGCAGTAATACTCTGCCATCACGCCGGCGACTCAATCAGCGAGCGCTGCACACTCCAGGTTTTACCACATACAAGAAGCAATGAAAACGATACAGGTTAATTATTTTTTGTTAATTATTAATGAATAGTTAATTAATTTTATAATTCTTGATCGAACAGAAAGAATTTGATTTTAGGCCAACCAAGTTTATCGACATATCAACGAGAAGTTGAATAAATTATGGAGAACCGCTCATAATTCTTTAGTGGTGAAATATGATAATAAAAAATTATCAATCGACGAGGTTATGAAAACTTTACCCGATTACATTATCAAATATCAATTTCTAAATAAGTTGACCGCGAGAAGATCAAAAAAAGAAATGGTACGTATTAACTGTTAATTATTTAATACAATATAAAATATAAAATTTTCAATTAATATATCTCTTTCTTTCGTGATTGTAGTTAATTTTTGAAATAAATAAACAAACTCCTCACAGTTTAGGTTCTAAAAGTCTATCAAAAAGAAATTACGAAACGGTAAGTAAAAATATTTTAATACTTTCAATTTATTTTATAATTATTTTTATTTATTTAATATTGCAGAAATAAAAAGGAAAATCTCAAGAAGAAATTTAAAAATATAATGTGTTGACAACTTATCCAAAAAACGAACGAGTGGTACGTGATCTGTTTAATTAATTAGTATTACTTTTTTTTCTTAAATATTTTGATTTGTTGAAATGGATGAAAAGTGAAGAAGCTAAAAGAATGACGAAACAAAAAAAGATGTCGGAAAAGGTTATTTTTTATTTTATTTTTAATATAATTAATTAAATAATTTTTAATTATTTTAAATAATCGTTTTTTTTTTAATTAGACTTTGATCGAGTTTGCTATAACCGAACATATCGGAAGAAGCACAAAGAAAATTCGTATGTTAGGAACAACTAGTTCGTCATTAAGCAAAAAAACACCACATCATATGAATGTCGGATCAAACGATAAAAGAAAAACACCTATAACAAATGAGGAAGTAAATATTTAATCTACATGTTTTATTTATTTTCGTTTTATTTTATTTATAAATAAACTAACGATATTTTTATTAATAGGTTAATGGTATAGTGGAGACGGCAATGACTCGTCAAATGGAATGTTTCAAACAATACCATAGCCCTCTGCAAGCTCAAAATCTGAACTTGCATATACCAGATTTTCCAAAACCCAACCTTTGGACTACGGCGCAACCGGATCAAATGAGCGGGTACATTTATTCATCTGAAGCGTTGACATCACGAGCACTACTGCAGCAGACTCTTCCTCAACCAACGATTGAACCAAAGGTGCAGACTCTTACACAAAGTCGTGGACAACCAATCATTTTCTCAAAAACGAATTATCAAAGCTTGTATTCAGAAAGACCAAAAACAAAAGGAACGACGATCGACAAAATAAAGATTAAGATAGTTACCGACTGCTTAAAACAACTTTTTATTTGGTTTTGTCGCAAATGATTTTAATTCTCGAATATTTTAAATTTCAATTTCATTTTTATTTAATATAATTTCTAATAAATAATATATAATTCATAATTAATTATTTTAATAAAACAAACTTTTAAGGGCTAGGTCGCTAGTAATCTTTTTATTTTGCCGGGAAGATTATACTGACGGCCAGACTGTCAACAAATTGTTCGTTGAAAATCCATACCGACGACCAAGCCGTCAGCAATTTTTTCGCAGAAAATTCGTACCTGCGGCCAAGCCGTCAGGCTTATTACATCAATAATCGAAATCAACAAATTCTTACTGACGACCAGGCCGTCAGGATATTACATATTTGACGACGATACTACTGACGCTGACATATTGACGGTTGAGAAAAACAGTGTTATTTTAAGTTAAATTTGGGTTAACTTAATGGACAACTAAGATTTAAATATATGAAATTATTTCTGTTTAACTAAAGTTCATGAGTACTAAATAAGCATGTATATCGATCGGATATACAGGTATCTGAATCCGAATAATTATCCGGATATCCGATCGAATAAAATCCGAATATAAAAATCTGAATCCGAATAATTTTTTTATAAAAATCTTAAAATAAAATTATAAAAATATAAAATCATCATTAATAAAGTTAATTAATAATCAATTAATTCGAATCCGTCCGAATAAAATTCGGATATCAATTTAGGTATCCAAATTTGGATAGTCATATTCGAATTCGAATGCAAATTCGAAGACGGATTCTGGTGTAACATTTATAGTAGGAAATACTGGTTCTTTAAATCCCTTATATTTTAACTTATGTGTTTAACTGGGTCCCTATGCATACACTCTATCCATAGGCCATAGGCCATAGGCCCATAGCGAAATAAATGAAAATAGATAGAGATAGAGATAGATGGATGGTCTATAGTGTATAGATTGAATTTATATGGATAGGATGGACGGTGACGATGAGACGATGTGAATTGATTGTAATTACAGTGGTCTGTGGATATGAAAAGACGACGCGGTGGTCAACTTGTTGATTCGCGTGCTTCCGGAGAGCGAGTTGCGGTGGGGTGGAATTGGATGGTTGTGTTCTGCTGCATAGGTTACCAATAACAAGGAGGGATCAGACGGACATCGCTCCACCTGCTTCCTTGCCTCACACTCCTTCGAACTGCTACATCTGTAGTAACCTCTGCACTCACCCAATCAATAGTAACTTGTAAATTAAATAGTAATTACATATTGAGTGAGTGAGGGATCGTCCGACCTGGGATATGGAGAACCTTTGATGGGTTTCTGACCATATTTCCTCCACGACCAGAAATCCGTCGACAATCCGTCTGCCGGAACTTGTGTTACTATCCTCTTTTGCTTCTTATTAATTCTACAATTAAGTTGCACACATGCATTAACGAGGTGAAACCCAGTGTGTGTGTATATATATATATATATATACCTTTTCTTGAAACGCGAGGCGTCGTCGGAGAATAATCCGGTTACTTGCTTCGGCGTTGCTCGTGTTGCTTGTGACGAAGATGAAGTCGACGGTGATTGTATCAAGAAAGGCTTGTACAGATCTTCAAGCTCTTTGGAGAAGAGTTGGTCGATGTCGATTTTGCTATTCTTTTTCTTTTTCTTCTTTTTCTTATTCTCTTCCTCCTCATCGGATGGTCTGCTGCACAAATCAAACGACGAAGAAGACGAGGAAGATGTAAATGTAACTTTTGGAGATCTCACTGCACTGCTACTGCTGGATCCATTACTAACAAAGCAGCAGCTTCTTACAAGAGCCTGCAAGTCCCAGTTGTTTTCCTCATCCATTGGATGCACAATTTCACCTGGATCTCCAAATAACGATATATATATACAGCAGTGGATGACCACCGCTTGACTTTGTTGGAATGTCAAACCCTACGTGTCTGTAAAGGAAATCCATTCATTTATTCATTAGGGAATTAATTATTCAGTGCATGCATGTTCATCCATTCCCAAAAGTCAACCAATGAATCAGTAAACAATATTACATGATACAGATCTATAGTTCTATCCACTTCAATTAATACTTCTTGCATGCGTTCATTTTCTGACACAAACTAGATCTAGCAGATATCATATTTTTTGCAAAGTCAATTTTTTTATATATTTTTAAGATAACTTCATTATTTTACTGAATTTTTATTACCCACTTCAATGCAGGTTTACTATCATTTTATACCCAGATGAAACAGAATCCAGAAAAAAATGTAAAAAAAAAAAATCACTTCAACAATTATATATATAGATACAACTTTTGGAAAATCAGTAAACTTCAAAAAATTCCCTTTCTTAATTTGAAATAAAAAAAATAACTTGCTAAGAATAAGACAAGCTTATTCTACATCGATCCCTTTGGAATTTGGATAGGCTTTTGCTTTGTTAGAACGAAATTATTAGATTCACCTTTCAATGTCTCAAGAAAGAACGATAACCTTTTGCAAAATCTGGTGCAGGTGGTGCAGGTGGAAGCTGTGAAATAGACATCATAGTATCAACAATTATTTTTCCTAAGGTTTGTGAACAGTTAAGTTAATATCGATCGACAATATATCGAATAATTACCTTGCGAAGTAACGTTGTGTGGATGTCATTCACGGCACTCAATTTCTTTAACTCAATGGGTTTTTTGACATTCTTTACTTTCTTATCAATGCTTTCCTCTTCAGAATCATCTGATATATATATTAAACCAACCAAACAGAATTAAACATCATCAGTAGTATAGTAACACAAAAAAGTAAATCATATAGCAACTTGGAATCCAGATTTCATCCACTACCATGCATCAATATTGAACTCATTTAAAAATTCAAAAAGATGAATCTTCGTAATTAAACCAAAACTAATTACCACAGTTGATTTTCTCTAACTTTGACACAATTGTAAATCCCTGTGATAAATGATGGATAGTCTTTTCCTGCATGATTGCAATCATAAGAACTAGTAATTTTTTATAAAGTCAAACTTTTAAAAAAAAAACTAATAATTTCATTTCTAAATATTTACAAAGGTATTTTTGTATCAGTTGTTAACTCAGAATTTAGCTTGAGAGCAAAAAAAATAAAGGAACCAATATCCAATACTCACAATCTTTGAATATAAGAGATTGCACAACTGAGGTGCTTGGAAAATAGACCCATCAAGAATGTAATACATCAATTGAGGAATCACCCTATCTGGCCCATACCTCATCTGTTTCCTCAAGACAAAAAGATTTGGCTCTTTAATCCTAGTTAGCACATACTCATTCCCCGTCATTTTCCTAATCAGAAAGAAAGCTTCCTCCAAATTAGCATGAAAAAAAGGGGGTAACAATAACAACCCTAATTTGAGTGCTTACGAGAGATGGGAAATGTCGAACGGATGGATGGATTGAGATCGGGATCGTAGCAGCTCGTTGTTACATGTAACATCGTAAAATGGAGACAGTGCAAAGTAATCGAACACGAGGATGCAGTTAAGTGGGTAGGAGTTGAGCCAGAGTTGATCCCGGAAACAGATTCTCGTCATATCAGTTCCTGGAGGAGATAAGATATCATCGAGATCATTTTCTATATCTTGATTTCCCTCTGTCGCCAGTGCATCATCCATTGGTACGTTCTGGTTTTCCAACCAGGAGTGAAATAGTGATTGATGAAAAAACAAGATCCTTTGAAAATTCTGATTGCGAATTCTCCAATTCTCAAATAACGAAGCAACTCAAGCAGGGTTTTCAGTTTTTCACTTTTCCATTGGGAAATAATTGGGAGCGATTCCGAGATGGCCGATGGGTTTTATAACTTTTTTTTTCAGGAGAAGAGAGGGAGGGGGGGATTTAGTTTTTAAATGGGTTACATTTCGTTAACCCCCTTAAAAAAATTAATATTTTATTTATAGACTTTATGAAATTACCTCTTTAAACATAAATATACAGTATTCAGGTGCGTCGTGTGAATGCTATATGTGTCAAATTGATCATATCCATTAGATCGACTTTACGTCGTTACCTATATTAATGTCTTGTGCATTATATTATTTTACGTCGTACGTACAGTGCAAATACTATACGTGTCAAATTGGTCATGTCCATTATATTGACTTTACGTCGCACATGTATTAGTGTCTTGTGTATCATATTATTTTACGTCATACATATGTTAATGTCTTTTACAATATGTTATTTTAGTAATTAGATTAAATATTAATCGTAACGATTTGATGACGCACGACGACGCATTTAAGATACGACTGAATATTTCTCTATCCTCAATACGTAAATATAAATTACATACCTCAATACATCATATAGTCATATCCGTTGGTAATTCAATCTTCAATTCAACAAATTTCTGTAAAATCTGCATGGACTAATACGATGGGGTTGGATATGATTAAAGAAGGCTCATGAAGAATCCAGTTAGTTATCTGTCTCGTTAATCATAACAAGTTAATAACAACAAAAATCACAAAATCTAGAATGAACTACAAAACTAACAAGTTCCGCAGGTAAAAAAAAAGAAGGATCAAATTACCCAAATGTCTCATGCATATTACAAGCAACTTGGGATTTGCCATCCTAATCTTCTATATATTTTCTTTGTATATTAGCCAGAAAATTTCTAAACCAATCCATCTTTCTTCCCCCTCATTCTACTGCTCTTCTAATTTACCAAATCGTTCTCTCTCTTCGTGACAACTTCGGACAACATCAATGAGTTCAGGGAATGCTGCTACTAGTAGCAGCTCAAGAAGTTCAAATGCCATATGCTTCAAACATACTGGTGACTGCATGGTATGCATTGATTGGGATTATTATCATTATTTGTTAGTATACAAAATCCTTGTTTTATAGACTAGATCCAAAACTTACCTGAAGAAAGTTATAGATATCTTCTGCACAACTTTCATACTCTTTTCTGCCAACAATACTTATAAGAGCAGCCGGTGCCTTATCTGCGTGAACATGAAAATCACGTCTACAGATTAATCATTTCATTGACAAATATAAATTACATTTTGATGCATAGTAGTGATAAGATGGATGGCAAATGGAAGGTTATTTGCTTACCAATAATTAGCTCATGAACAAACTTTGCACGGCGTGATGCTGTCACTTGTTCTTCATAGTTCAACTGTTCATTTATGTTGTTCCGTTTAAAGCTTCCCTCGTTTTGCGATGATTTTGGTGAAGAAATTCTCCGTTTTGGGTGTTTGGTAATAAAGATGCCATCAGGCCACAGCATCTAGCAAAGATGAGGTTAAATCTTGTTGTCACATACATGATCAAATTTACACAAGGAACATAGCAAAGTGTTTTAGAAAGGTTTATCAAGGAAATGATTATAGTATTATACAATGAAGGGCAAAATGATGTAAACTTTGATTCACTCACCCTTTATTACCCTATTTGAATAGTTTTTTTATAGTTTTATGCACTGTACAAGGAATTTAGTTGTGAATATAATTAACTATAATAATATAATCAGAGTTTTAAACAACAAATAGTAAGCCCTTTGTAGCTAATTTATACATTAATACATTAAGAATGGAATACTACTTTCTCAAACAAAATAGAAGGCTTCATTAAACAATCGTAGAAATATAACTTGCAGGATAAATTTCCATTCAATTGAAATTTTAGCTCTTAAGAAGTGGTAAGATTGAATAAAACCCAAAATCTCTTCTTCTGTTAGGATTTAGGAATAACAATCTATGCATGGACAGTATATGAAACTTGAAAGGAAGAATAATAAAGAAAAGAAAGATGAATTTTAATGTGGTTGCACCCAATCTGGTTTCCATTGGATTTTGGTGATTGTATTAATGAAAGTATTTTATTAGACTTTAGACCACAACTCCCAAAACTACCTCCCGATCATTCTCCATTGTTGAGTAATTATGTGACTTGTGTAATTGTCACATGACCTCATTGAAGGCATGACTATAATCAACCTAATTAAACAGTTTATATTATTATAATACAAGTTTCACCTATTCCCCCAACACTTTCCCTAGAAAAGGTACCATCAGCCCAATTTACTTGAAAAATTTGCATATTACTTGAGTTCTGGGAAATAGCTAGTATGTTTCAGACATTCACCTCAACAACTCTACCAAATTATTTTCTCTTTACTTTCCTAGCTTCTTGATTTCATTTTGTGTTTTGCAGTAGCAGTAAATTGAAATTCTGAATATTGATAAAATCAAATAATTGAGATGACAAACACATGGTGCAATACCTTAAACATACATAGTTATTTAAGTAATGGAACAATTACCTAATAAAAGATGACGTAATTTACAGCACTAAAATATGCAAAAACGATGGATTTCCGACATATACCTTTTCTATACGGCCAATTAGAGATGCAATAACTGAGCTCCTTCTCAGTAACAGAATTTTCTCGATTAACCAGTCATCAAAAGCATCTCCCATGCCTAATTGTAGGACCTGTTTGGCCACCCAAAATGCTTGACGCCTATGAAAATTGAAAAAATAGACAGAGTTGATCATTTTGTGCTGATAACAGAAATATAAATACAACATAAAGAAAATCTTAATCTGATACCTACCGGATCCATCCCCCATCTTGAAACATGAAAATTGCATCCACAAGATCCAATATAGGTACGCTCAGGTTCAGTGTATTTAGGTTTGGACCGTTTGGTGATACATGCTGCATTTAAGAAAAATTGTTATCAAGGTTCGTGTTGGTGTGCTATTAGCTTATTACCCTATAGCACATTCTATCTGACTTATTTAGCATATGAAAATTAGTTAATTTGATAATCAGGAAGATCTGGATAAAGATACGTCTGGTAACCTGGTTACCCAAATAAATGTAAATGTCCCCTCTGATTTAGGGTATTACTGACTAGCAGAACTGTCCTTCTCCCATCTGGAAGCCGTCATCTCCCCTTCAGCAACTAGTGCTTCCATCCCGGAACATTCTCTCTTTCATCCATCAGTTGGTTCAGCCTTTAGAGTTGGTTCTCCTTTGTTTTTTTAATTGTAATTGTAGTCTGTTTTCAAATAGGTATTAGATCTTGTTTATTGTTTTGTATGTATTCTAGTGAATCATGATCAGACCTGATCATGAAAATGAGATCAAAGATTTCCCTAGAGAAGAGAAAGATGTCTCGAAAAAAATTACTCCGGTTGGCCTCCAAACTTTTAACTTTTCATCGTCGATCTCAATTAAAGTATTTCCGACCGAATAATGCGGATAACTTGTGTTGGAAATATAACATATACAAGGAAGATATTGTAGCTTATAAATATACTTTGCTACTCTATACATATTTTCCTGTATTAGATTAGTCAAGGCTCTACTACACAAGTACTACTTTGCTACTTTAAGCATATACGTATAAAAAAACAGGAATCATGGACTGACGTTATAACATGCTATATCCCATAGTGCGAGCAGTCGCCGTCGTAGTACCATACTATAGGGTAAAACTTTGATTGTTATATATTATTTTTGGATGCAATTATACTAGCACTAAAGCACCGGATCCTATCAGAACTCCATAGTTAAGCGTGCTTGGACGAGAGTAGTACTGGGATCAAGGTTTTTTAGGCGACCATGCGGTCATGCGATGGCCATGACCGCATGGCCGCCTAGGCGCTTCAGGCGACCGCCTATAGGGTAAATTTTGCAAATTTACCCTGAACTTATATACATTTGCTAAAAAATATGGGTAAATTACTAAATTCAGAAACATTTAAAAAAATATATACATAAATTTTAAAACCTGAAATTACTAATACAAAGTAATAGACCTATTAATCTAAAATTTAAAATGTAAATACATAGATTATATGACTTCTATGAATTTAGGGTTAGAAAGGTGCAAGAAACAAGAAAGAAAAGAGGTTAGGGTTTTTTTAAACCCTCAACCTCTTATTTAAATGGGTGGTTGGGCCTTATATTTAAATTTAAAAAAAATAATAAAACAGACCTATTGGGTTAGGCGGGTCCGGGTCAGATCCGACCCGGACCCGCCTAACCCGCTCCAGCGCATGAAGGCAAACGCCTACATGTGCTGGAGCGCATGGTCGCATGAACAAGCTTGACTGGGATGGGTGACCTCTTGGGAAGTCCTTGTGTTACACTCTTTAAAATATTAATGGGCAAGGCCCACTTCATATCTAATGAAATTTTAATCTCATAAAAAAAAACTTTGATTGTTTTTTTTTAAAAGCAGCTTTGTTATCCTAAAAGGAAAATATTTTTATCTATGCAACAAAAATAGGAGAATATTTCACAAGTAATATGCATTTTTTTATTAGAAATACGGAAGTAATGAGTAATCTAATCCATTAGCAATTGTACAGAAATTAAAAACTTGCCTGTCTTGTAACTTGTGTACCAGAACTGGGCGTGTCTTGTAAAACAGTAGTGTCTCTTATCAGAACATTAACAGGCTTTTCATGTATAACTGAAGTTGAAGCATTATACGTCGCTGAGTCACTTACTGCTATGTCTTGATGCGAGTTTCCATCCCTTACAGATATGTTTGATTGATTCTGATTTGTATTTCTTTTTATAATATTCGTTGATAATAAACCATCACTGAGCGCTAATTGAGGTTTTGTACCACTTAGAGAAGCATGCACATTATTCTGGTCACTTGGCTTTTCATTGAGATTAACTGATGAATTCCAAGAAAATAGAGAGCTATGTATTATAAAAGGCTGAGTAGGATATTGTTTTTTGAGAAAGTAAGAACCTGTAAGGAAGACCTGCCTGATAATGTCTGTATGATCGAGAGAGAATCTGAGAATGTATAAGTCTGCACTATAATAAACTATTACAAGCTGTTCCTGATTGATTTAATAGTTGTATGATATTTATAATTATATCAAAAAACCTGAGAATCAACGCTAAGAAAGTCCCAAACTTCAATAGAACTTGATATGATTGGGATCTGGAGAAGCTCCTGAAAAGTAAAAATTAAAAATTTAATCAAGTGGCATAGTAAAAATGAAAAGATGCAAAAGACTATCTTTAGATTTAGATTAATTCTAAAGAAGCCACAAAGGTCTTATTGAATGGTGGATCTGAGAACACTACAAGAAAGGCTGGAACTGGTTGGGAGATAACAATAGTACAGGTCAGTGATAACAATTTAGTGAATTTAGACTGGAACTGGTTGGAACAGGCTAATGTTTAACAAATATTGATATATGCTAAATAAATGTACCAATAGTACTATGAGGTTATTAGCTTATATGATACTCTATAATAGAGAACCAAACTCAAGAAGATAATTTATTGTAATATTTGCATCGAAAATTCGAACTGATCATAATTAAGTAAAAAAAGTGTGAGTTCGTGACATTTCAAATAAAGAACAGTAATTAGATTAAAATAATATCATATAATACAGAATAAAAAAATCCCACTTGTTAAAATAAAATTGCAGGAATTCATTAATCATTACACTACCTTCAGATATTTGTCCAGAAATATGCATCTCTCTTTAACAACAGATACATTTAATCCTGATGATAAAAAATGCTTAGGTGGCAGGTTCAGATTATATTCTGCAAAATCTCTCAAAAGTCGATGTAATTCTTCAAAATGTCGAAACCTGAAACATTATAACAATAACATTACGTGAAAAACAAATAATATGAGTAAAAAATCCTAGAAACCTTCTTTTGATCGACCAACTGTTATCATCTGCATCTGTTACAGCAATAGAATATACGGTAAATGTTCCAGACCCACTCTTCACAATATTAGCTCCCAACACCTGTTGCGTAAGATATATATATATATTAAGCATTTGTGTATAAAAAGATAAACACAATTTGATAATAGCTGAAAAATATACCTATTGGGCACAAGGTATGGCTATCCCTGATTCAGTCGCTAAGAAAATGAAAAAGTTAGCCTATGAAATTATCTGGAATGGAATAAAAGGGATCCCATGGTCTAAGATAGCTAAGATAATAGTTGAAGGAGATTTGAAGGTTAGAGATCTCCCAATTATCACAAGTTCACAACTGCGTCTAGTATTAAAAGGGCCCCAAAGTACCAGGACAAGAGCATTCTATCCTGGACCTGGTGCAATGGTTCCAAGATAGATAATATCATAGAGAAAATCCTTAGAGAAAATTAAATCAGGCCCTCCATTGACTGCATTTTTGAAAATCCTTTATTTCAGACACGTCTCTAGTAGATAAATACTTGGTTGTCGACCTAATAACATAGCATCTGGAGGTCAAGCACTCCTATAAGGAAGTTAAGGGGAGTTGTAGAGAGCATTAGGAATAGAAGTCATAAAGACCAATTAGTTAAGGGAATTTGGTCTAATATACCAACAAAGTTCTCCATTTTCTTACGGAGGGTGAAATGAGATCCACTTAAAACACTTTTAGGAAGTTGAGGAGTTGGGGAGCGCAAGTCACTCCTGCTTGTTTATTATGTAATATGCAGGAAGAATCTAGAAGTCACCTCTCTACAACTACCTATATTCCAGATCCCTTCTAATCCCATTGGCAGAGCACCTAAACTTCTCCTTCTAAAAGTTAATGAATATCCTAATTTTCACCGAAACAAGTCCAGATATAAGATTGGGGGATCGAATTGAGGCTGCACAGAACTTCACGTACCACTCTCTCCATTGGGGACTACTCTGGAATGCCATTGGCTGCATGCCGTGACATATCTGGACAGAGATGAATAGTATGTTCAGACAGCACACCCTTAGACCTCCCGATGTAGTTTTAAAAAAATAATTAAGGACATTAATCTCTCCTTTGAACCCTTAGACCTCCCGATGTCATCACCCTTTATAGACATATACTATGGAAGTATGAGAGACCAACCTCTTGAGGCAACGTATCTAGTTACTATATAACTAAATTACATAGCTTTTAGCTCATTCCCTTTTATTTTATTTTATTTTTATAATTTGTTTTATCTTCATGTAATCAGGGCACTGCCCTTCATTTTTATTATTGAAAAAGTTTAATTGATTCAAAGAAAAGATAAACACAATTTTGCAACCACAAGAGATGTTGTCATCGATAGAATTGAGTAATAATGGAAAGTACCTCGCATCGCAATTTCAAAAAGGTGTCAGCTAATAGAGAACTTTCAGAAGTTTTTGCTGAATTGATAGATGTCTCGGATACTAAAATGGATGGCATCGACGAAGATGTTGCCATTCCACTGTGGGCTCTGACCCATCTCTCTGCCTTAGAATCATCACTGAGATACTCTTTTCTCACTACTCTTTTTGGCGATCTTTCAACATCTTGCCAACTAGGCATTTTTTGATTGCTCAGTCGATGTCTCTTCTTAACTGTTTTAGACACATTTGAATTGAAAGCATGGAGTTTTCCATTCTTCTTCGTCAATTTTATATCAGATGTCTCAAGAGGATGACGTATGCTGGATATTGTTGTTTTATTTTTGCCATCCCAAACCTTAGTTCCAGGGGAATCTAGACCCATCACATTATTAGTTTCCTCATCTTCAGATGGATAAGAACTTTCTGTATCACTGTTTTCCATGTCATGTTGATTTATTAATATTTCATGATTTGCTGAGAAATTTCCATTAGAATGTTCATGCAAATGATCTAAATCTGGTCTAGAAGCAGTAAATTTAATTTGTGTGGCATCTAGCATGTTTCGTCTAGAAAAGTTAGTTTTCACAAGAGACAAAGAATCGAGAATACCAACTTGATGGACTGGGATTTGTGCATTTTCCTTGTTTTTGTAATTTCTTCCTTTAACCCACATATTTTCAAGATGCTCTGGTTCAAGAGACTGTGTTTTTATTCTAGAAATTGCATCTAAGTCACGTGCCCAATAACTACCAGACTTATGCACATCAGTCAATTGTCTATCATCCCTTTCGAAACCTATGATAGTAAAACACAAAAATACAAAAGTAAGTTAGGCAACATAACTCTATAATTTGTTATGATTATTTGCTCAACACTTCTGATAAATAGTGAATACCTTCTATCAAACTAGGATGGGTACAATTTGGATATTTTGTTAAAGGATTACCGTTTATATTACTTCTGGAGTGCTTGTCAAGATTCCTATTTTCTTTTACCTGCACAAGTTCTACGCCTACAGCAGATTGATCTTGTATACCAAATAACTGCATTGATCTAGGCTTTAAAGGTTCATTTGAAATGTCTGATGATGTGACTTGCGCTACATGTGAAATTTCCTTTACAGACTTATTTGTTAAAGAAACAGCAAAAGATTCAATCTTCTCGTTGATAAGCCTGGCATAGAAACATCACAAAATAGATTAAAAAATATATAAACATGACTGAAGAAAATATTTCTACCTTGGATTAGCCAAATTTAGAATTGGCCGCATTACAGCACAAGCAAGAAGTTCTCTGGCTGTATAATGGAAAAAAGTGCACTGCAAATCTTCAGATTTCAATGTCAATGAGATTAGCCCATCCATCAAATGTTGCAGTACCTGAAAATACAAAGAATTAGACAATCTTCCTATTAAGAAAATAAGAGTTAATTTCATACAAGCAGCAAATTTCCTTAAATATTAACGATATCCTCGTGCTTTGAGAAAATATAGCATCCTTCATTTCTTCTTAAGATTTTATATGCTCAAATGCACCAGAAGCCACTGACACATTATGCATGCATAGTGTCACCCCGCACCTTACTAGTAGGGGGTGTGCATAGGACGGATATTGCCTTTCCTGTCCTAGTCCCCGTTCCCAGTCATTTTGAGTGGGCACGGATACAGAGAAAACCCCGGCAACTAAAATGCCATACGGACGGCTGTACGGATATTATCCCGTCAAAAAAAATAAAAATCTAGAATATGATTTAAGCATCCAAAAAATATGAAAATATAACATAAAATATTAAAAAATCATTTTGATTTTAAGAGGTTTAAATTAGAAATTTATAGTTTAACTCTTACAAAGGTAAAATATAAATATAAATAAATTATAAGGGGTTTTAGTTTGGGCCAGATGTCCCTGCCTAATGAATGTGCATATGGATTATGGACACATATTTAAAAGTATGGTTCTTCTCAATCTCAGGTAGTCTATAACTCTATATTAAGTATTAACTTCAATTAGTAGTTGAGATATTTATACTTGAATAACGTTTAGTTTATACCAAATTAAAATAATATTAGAGATAATTATGGAAATTTATCCTATTCCTACCTTATGCTCAGCATCAGCAGAGAACAAACCAGGATGTAAACTGTTTTCAGCTGCCAAAACAAGTTTGAGCTGTGCATCACGAAGTTTGGAAGAAAGCTTTGCTAATTCCTTCTGTCCAATCTTAGATTGGGTTCTACGATAAAGTTCCAAGTGATTTCTAAAAAGATTGACAATATCCCTGCACCCAAATAGACAATGTATTATGTAAGTTTAGCTGTGAATATTCAAAATAAAATGAGTCATTTAAAGAAACATAACATGAGGTTTAGACCTTCAACCTCGTAATTAAATGAACAAGGTTAACATTTCTCGCACGTGCTGATATTTCCGCAAGAGCATCGTTCACAATTTGCACTAGTTCTTCAGGACCACCCTTGTCTGGTGTTATACGGGAATACCAGAGATCTATTATCCATTCAGAAATTAAATGCCGTGTGAAGTGATCAATTGCTTCCTCTACTTCAGGAGAGTTCACCTTTGTTCTCCAGTTTGATTTTTCTCGTAAAGATTTTGGAAGGTCAATAGATATCTTGTGTGAAGCCTGCTTAACCGATGCTTGTTTGCTACTTGCAACAGAACGCTTTCGAACATCAAGACCAAAGGATAGATAACGAATAAAAATGATTAAGGATACAGATACTGGCAGGTTAACCCAAACTGACGAGCTTGTTACTGAAAAAAACAGACCATATAAAAGCTAAGATTATGGAAGAGAAATGTACAATTGTAAATGGACAAGAGACAGATATATGCATATATCCAAAAAAATATATAATACAGAACAAATGACTTCCAACTTTTTAATATTTTTGTTTTGTTTCTTATCAAAAGAAACTCAACAATATTTTTGTTTTGTTTCTTACCAGTAAAATCAATTTATTTTAAAGAGAGAAATCTGTAAAAGATGGTATGAGTAATCATGTACTATTATAAAATGTAATACATGATTCACGGAAAGGAATAAAAAGTTAAACCTTGTTATACGAAATACTATGCATGCATTATTCTAAGCCTTCTAGATGAGCCTTCATTACTACCCCCATTATATTTGCAAACATACCAACCAACTTCATGATTGAACAAATCCACAAAACACGTAGAACATTTATAATCAGTTAAATTTCTTTGTCAACATATTCCAAGTACTATTCATGCTTTGTCAACCAGTGCATTCACTCGATTATCAATTACAAACCAAGACACTTTAAAATAAACATGGCACTTAAAACTTGGGAACTGTTCATTTTCGAATATCTTAGTTTTTTTTTAAATAGAACATGATGATAGACAGTAGAAAAATCTCTAATTTCGTAACAGCAAAACAAATCTTTTTACAGACTGTAATCTCGGTCCCAAATACTCATTATTTTTTGAAAATACACGATCATTCAAATTCTCATAGAAGCATGTGTACATTCAGTCTCTACAAGACAACAACAACAACTACAACATAAGCATGACACATATTTTCCATGAAAACAGTCGACACACGCACACCCACAAAGAGAAAGAGAACTGATACAAGACACAAGGTTCCAAAATCCCATCTAACAAAAACACAGCCCTGTACATAAAATTCCAAACAAACAGCAATTTCACCTAAATATAAAATAAATTTAAAGAATAAAATGACCGCATGAATGAAGCGGAAGTGATTACTGTCGGTTCCTCTTACATGACATAAAGTAGGAGAGTCCAACGGAGGTAATCAGAAGAAAAATCATTCGGTTCTTCGCCTCATCAGCAAGACTCCGTATCCCCATTCTTCTTACTGAAGTCCAACAATTGAATCAAATCTCCAATCGACAGCAAAACGAACCGATCGATCGAATGGAATATACAAAAACAACGATGATCGGAAATTATAAACCGCCAAGACCGAGAGAGGAAGACCGACCTACACGGCCATATCCACCTACCGCCTCACTTAACTCCCCGCCCTCTTTCTCACTCTAACAACCTCTTCTTTTATTCTCTCTACAAAGGACAACTGAGTATTGACGATTTTTACTTATTCTATTTTTTTATTTACTTACAGTAATATTGATATGTTTACGACCAATGTTATCTGTGTCAAATTGGTTATGTTTATTAGATCAACTTTGCGTCTTACATGTGTTAGTATCTTATACAATACATTATTTTAACCATTAGATTAAATACTAATGGTTAAGATTTAATGACGCACGATGACATGTTCAAGATACGACGCACCTGAAGTTTGGTTTCCTATTTATTTATTACTTCACTTCCTTTTCTAATTTCCCTCCTCTGGAGAACGATTCTAGTGAGAATCGGGTATGTGAGAACTAGATCACAATCGTTAAAATGTCTACATGGGAATCTTCACCCTTAAATGATTTAAATAATAAACAATATAAATCTCCATTAAATCTAAATGTAAAAGTCAAGATGCAAAGTTCTCAATTTTATGGTTCTCACTAGAAGCTGGCCTCCCACATCTAATTTTCCATTTTTACTGCTTAACCTAGTCGTGTTCCTACGTGTAGAGTATTTTTGGATAAATAACCTGCCCGGTTAAAGGATCCGTTTATATATAAAGCTAATCCCCAAATCACCAACCAATTGAACAACTGAACAAAGCAAAAAATATGGCGGCAAACATGAGCATGGGCGAAGCGCACCGTCTCATTGCAGACTATATCACTCGCATCTCCGACGCTGTCATCTCTCAAGACGAAGAATCCCTCACTCCTCTCCTTTCCGTCTCCTCTTCATCCTACCTCCTCGTATCCCTTGCGGACGCGCTCTCTGTGTTTCAGGTCTATCTATAAACCCTAATAATGTCCGATCCATTCAGTCAGAAATGTCTTTTTTGTTGTTGGTCCTGATATTGTGATTTGATTCAGGATTGGAGCAGGCTTTTGAAACAGGCCGATAGGGGTGTCCAGATTGGAGAGGTTGTTGTCCATTTATTGAAATCAATTCAATCCTTCAGACTTTCACGTTTTGTCGATGCTTATAATGCGCTCGAAAAGTCTTCCAAGTAATAAATTATAAATCTTTTTATTTTATTTTATCAAAGTAGGGGTTTTAATGGTTTTATTGAATGTTACTGTGTCAGTGCGTTCCTGCAAGAGTTTAGGAATTGGGATTCAGCATGGGCGTTAAGGGCAATCTATGTTGTTGCATATGAGATCAGGATTTTGGCAGAAATGGTTTTAACTTTTTTGATTTAGTTTAATTTTAACTTTAATGTTATTTCGTTGCCTGTTAAATGATTAGTTTTGTGTTTGGCTATACGTTTAGGCTGATAGAGAATTATCAGCTTTGGGGAAGAATCCGGAGAAGCTTAAGTGTGCAGGATCTTTCCTGATGAAGGTTTTTGGGGCTCTCGCTGTATGTGATTTTGACTATTTTTTTAGTTAATTCAGTTTATCATGGATTTCTCATCTTCCTTTGTGTCAACAGTCCATGCATTGTTTAATTTGTCCTTTCAGATACCATCTTTTATAAACACATTGTTTATTATGATTTTCAATTCACAGGGTAAAGGCCCTAAGCGTGTTGGAGCCTTGTATGTTACATGTCAACTATTTAAAGTATATTTCAAGGTATGATAGATTGATATGTGCATATCAGTAATTCCTTACTGGAATGTGTTTATCATGAACGATAATGATCTTCTTATCTTTGTCACAAACATAAACTTTAGAGTTGTTTAGCTTGGCACAGTGCATCTTTGTCGAAGTGTCATAAGAAGTATCGAGACTGCTCGGATTTTCGATTTTGAGGAATTTCCAATAAGAGACAAGGTCGGAGAATATGCATTACATTGTTAAATGTTAATTAGTAATCACCTTTTGTTGTCAAATTTAATTCATTTTTCCATTTTCTTATTTCAAATAGCTCAACTCATCTTGCTCAGTTGCTCCCCTCATAAGGAAACTTTGACTATTTTATTTTGAGTTATATTATATAACTTATATATTATCACTAGCTTAAGACGAGTTTTTTATGTAGGTCACATATATGTATTACACAGGTCGATTGGAAGTTTATAACGAAAATTTTCTGCCAGTAAGCATTTAAAATCTTTGATAGTTCACACATTCTTTTGTTCATCTGTGATTTGTTTGCTGAATGTTTTTTTTTACTTTAAATACTTTCTATCGTACAGGCTGATCAAAAATTGACGTATGCTTTAAAATATTGCCGTTCCGAGAGTGAGGTCAACATCAGGTTAGTCCTTAAAACTATTATTTTAACTTTGCATTTTTTATTATGCTTTCTCAGCCCTCTGCCTTTATAGTTGTATACAGAATTACAGATTTGATTAATTGGTAGAAGATATTGTATTTTTTTTTGCAATGACTCAATGAGTAATAATCAAGTTGGATTTATGAATAGGATGATTCTGAAGTACTTAATACCGGTAAAGCTATCTCTGGGAATACTACCTAGCATGTGGCTCCTGGAGAAGTATAATCTTCTTGAGGTGTGATAGTCTCTCACTCTCTGTTACTGTTTATTTTTTGCTGGTTGTTTTATTATATTACTTATATATTTATAGGAGTTCCATCAGCAATAGCTATTTTATTACCTATAGGATTACGTAGAATTCCATCAGCTTGTGGATCAGAATTTTATTACTCATGAGAAGCTTATTACATGATTGATGATTCCAACAGCAATAGTAGCTTTAAATCTCGTAAGGCCATTGCGTATATTTGTGCTGATTAAACATTCTCTGAAATCTTAATCCACGAGAAAAATCACCGAAGCTTAGTCTTAGTTGTAACTTTACAATACACACCATGGAAGGTGATAAGCTATTTCTACATTTCATATATTTTACTCGCATCTCCTCAGTAAGATACTGAGGTAGTATGTTAAAAACTAAAAAGATAGTAAGATGTCTATATGCTGTGAGAGTGGTATATTTCCTTGATTATCTGTGTTGAATGTTCCTGGTGTTATGTGAAATCGTTAATTTATTTTGACGAAAGCTTTGTAGAATTTTGTTGAAAATTTTAATTTGATCACTGTCTTAGTCCAATAAAATACATTGTTATCTTGCTTAGACCAATAAAACACGTTGTTAGATATAATAAACTATTAATGATGATATGTTAAATATAATAAACTAATGACAATGATATAAAATCTGTTCAGTATGCAAATGTTGTGCAAGCACTGAAACAGGGTGACTTGCGTCTCCTTAGGCGTGCTCTCGAAGAATACGAAGACAGGTATTTTTCATGTTTATATTATATTGATATCTACATTTGGAGATTTACATGTCTTTGGATTTGGACTTTCAGATTTTTAAGGTCGGGTGTCTATCTTGTTATTGAGAAGCTTGAACTTCAAGTTTATCAACGATTGGTAAAGAAGATGTAAGCTAAGCTCGCAGAGCACAACTCTAAAAAACATGTGGAACATATATTGTTGCAATTGTTTTGAGGTGTTTTGAAGAAGAAAACATGAATTTATGGTTGAGTTTTCTGTGCAGCTATATAATCCAGAAGCAGAAGGATCCAACGAAAGCACACCAAGTGAAGCTTGATGTAATAATCAAAGCTCTAAAATGGCTAGAAATGGATATGGATGTTGATGAGGTTATTATATATCTCTCTCTACTGTATTATTATTTTTCAACTTTAGAATATATGTAAGTTATTAGTGTTTTTTAATATTTAAGGTGGAATGCATCATATCCATATTGATATACAAGAATCTGATGAAAGGATACTTTGCTCACAAGAGCAAAGTGGTTGTACTAAGCAAACAAGGTCCCTTCCCCTCGTTGAATGGTAGGCCAGTCGGTTCATAGCTCTTAGATATAAAACCTGGTTAGATTCATTTCAGCTTATATGTGAAGTATTTGTGAAGTTGTATCTGATTAAGAATATTTAATTGGTAGTTTATAATGGCATTCTAACTTGAAAAATGCATCTAATAATACGAAATATCTAGTGGAAGAAAGAAGAGAAAAGATAAATCGAAAGAAAGAAATAAAAACATGGGATGGTGAATTGGCAATTGGCAAATTGGAGGTAACATATATAGTTTGTAGAGGGAAAAGTTTTATCCTTGGGAAGAAAGGAAGGTAGAATTGAATTGTTCATGTATAGGTGCATGTATTCTTCAATATCTTGATGTATTTTGTTTTGGCAGAATCCACATCGAATGCGCAGGAAATAATCTTGTGATGTGTTGTCTTGACCAATTTACCTACTACATACCCTTGTGTTGTAACATTGAATTCCATCTTGAGTGGTACTTTTCCGCCGTCACTTGAAAGAGCAATTCCCGATCCTGCTCCATACAGAGGTATCTTCTCCCCATGCAACAGCACGGATACACTGTGATGGCTCTTTTGCGGTTGGTAGTATTTTTTAATCTGTTAAGAAATTAAGAAATGGTATATTCATGAATAATGAAATAAAAATAGAGTAAGATTGACTTTGGTTTCAGAAACTATTACGGTTTTTGAGATCCATGATTCAAATCTTACTTTATATATTTTCGTTTAAATTTACTCGATGATATATTATGTGAGTAAGATTGACTCATTGGTTTCAGAAACTATTACGGTTTCTGAGATCCATGATTCGAATCTTACTTTATATATTTTCGTTTGACAACTCTAATGAAATAAGAATAGAGTGTTATTAGTTATTACCCTTCCGGTGGAAATTGCAATCTCGGAATACATGAGGTTGATTGGACTTGAAGAAACATGAATACCAAATGTCGGTGCGGAATTGTAGACGTTTAACACCAAAGAAAGATTTGCAGTGACTAAGTTGGTCGGAACACCGGTGTTATCTGTTCCTTCACCGATATAGAAATCATCCACCAACAGTCTCTGCATGCGCACAAACAAATTATTCACTTCAATTCAGATGAATGAACAGAACAAAAACAAAAACAAAATCAATGACCTTGACTTTAAATTCCGGCATGTACTGCTTTGTCGCGCCCCATATGATAAGGCAAAGTGCAGTGAAGAACAGTACGAAGGCCAAGAAACCAATGAAGATTTGGATACGACGTTGAAGAATCTTATCTTCATCTTTGTAAACACCTTCCTCTTGGATTACATTACATTCAGGCCATCCTTTATCATTCCTCATCGTCATACCACCACCACCAGTACTCTTCCTCTGAAACTTCCTTCCGGACCATGACCTCAACGTCCCGGAAAACCGACTCCCCGAGGAATTCCTGGAGTGACGTCCTTCGTAAGAAGGGTGTGTGGGAGACTCCATCGGACTGTTGTTGTAAACCGGAGTCGCGTTCATAGTAGAGGATTTGTCTCCATCGTGCGATTCTCTTGATGGGCTTTGCACGTAGTAGTTTGTTCTCTTCGGCGATCTCGACGGGGAAGACGGTGCCAAGCTAGTAACGTCAGATTCAGACTTAGCCACCATCTTTGAGAATTGTGATTCAGTTGTAATCGATCGATCGATTCACTACGTATTATATATATTTGGATATCACGGTTCTGGTTCTGGCTCTGGATTTCTTTGCTCGGGATTCAAGAGTGAAGGCTGATTGACTGATGTCAGTGAGGTGTCTGTCGGCGGCGGTGGTTGAGAAACGTGACTTGTTGAGGAGTTATAATATTATAGACAGAGATGAGAAAGTGACGATCCAACCATTCCAACCGAAATGGACTGGACCACCGTGAACGAGAGTGACACTATTGTTCCAACTTCCGATTATTGACGGTGGGTGGTCTGTCTGTTTTTTATTGTGTATATTATAAAGTAATTTTCTGGTGAGCCTAAAAACGTCTGTACAATCTCTACCGTCCATTCTTATATTTTTAACAGTACATTTTTTCATTTAAATGATGGACAGTGTGAGACTGTGAGAGGAGAAGTATTAAAAAGGAAAAAAAGAAAATGAACGGTTGTAAGACATCTTTCTAAAATGAATGTACCAGATTGGATAAACGTTTTTTTTGGTTCATTTGATATGGACTTTTTAAAACTTTCCTCTTATATTATTACTATGAGAACGATTCTAGTGAGAATCGAGTATGTGAGAACTCTGTGAGAACCAGATCACGACCGTTTAAATGTCTACATGAGAATCTGATGATACCCCTGGTCTATCAGACCAGGGCCGCTCCAGGAACAAGGATAGCAGGCCCAAACAGCTTAGTAATAGAAGTCTAGTAAGACCCGGACGAGGGAGAGAGATTTAACACTAAATCATCAGGATCTTTTTCCCTGAATGATTTAAATAATAAATTATATAAATCACCATTAGATCTAGATGTAAGGGTCAAGATGCAAAATTCTCATATAGTTTTTATTTTTATGGTTCTCACTAGAAGCTGACCCTATATACTATAGGGGTAGATATGCAATTACTCTTCTCTATGTAACTATGTTATGTAATTTTGCACAGTAATTTCTTTTTCTTACCGTACGATTTCCCTCCCATTCCCCTCTTCGGCTTCTGCCCAATTCCTGTTCTTATTCTTCGTCTCAAACCCTAAATTGGAACTGCCTCTCTTTTTTGGGTTTCGTTGTCGTCGTCTTCTTTGTTATTTAATTATGGTCTTCTACTTCAAGGCACTCCCTACTCTTGGAGACTATACCATCTTCATGGGTCTAGACAAACACGAGAACGAAGATCTCATCAAGTATGGCTTCCCAGAGGACATCTGGTATGATGAATATTCAATACGATTCGTGTATCATTTCATTATTGTGCCATTGTTTAATATATTTCACTCTTAACTCCCACCCAATTAATATTTCATCTTTTTCGAATCAATTCATCTCTACTTTCGCAATGCGTAACTTTTGTTTCTTCTTTTCTCTTCCATCCCCGCAGGTTTCATGTTGACAAAATGTCGTCTGCCCATGTTTACTTGAGATTGCACAAATGCCAGACGATTGATGATATAAGTGAGGGTTTATTGGATGATTGTGCTCAGCTTGTCAAAGCCAATTCGATTCAAGGCAATTTTGTAACTCCATTTTACTTTATTTATTGTTTTATTGGAAACGTATCTACATAATCTACTTATTTCACTTTAAATTATTTGGAATAATTACTTCCAGTCACACCAAAGTTGTTTTCAAAAAAATAAAAAAGTTATTTTGTTAGCTTTTAAACCCCCCCTCCCCCACATACATGCTCAACTAAACTCTCAAAGGGCAAACAACCATTGTTATGTAATTTTCTCTATTTTTTTATTTTGTTTGCATACTTTGATATTTCGTAAATTTAATAAAAACTTCTTTTCTTCTCTCTTTTCATTTCCTTCTCTCAATATTGCCTTAGCAGGCAACAAGGTGAACAATATCGACGTGGTTTATACTCCATGGTTCAACTTGAAGAAGACTACTTCCATGGATGTTGGGCAAGTTGGCTTTCACAATTCCAAAATGGTATCTTCTTATTTTCTCCTTTCATATTGCATTTGTGTTGCATTCAAATTTAAATCAAACACCAATGTAGCATCAGAAGAAAAGTAATAATTGCTTGTGTATTGAAGGGTTCTAACATAAATTTGGAAATTTGAGATGGTTCAAAATCACATCTTTAGATATTGTTGGATGCAAAATCGGGTGGGTTGCACACTTGTACATGCAATCTGGAAGCTCCCAACTAAGGCCCACTTGGTAAATGAGTGAATCTTGTAAAGAGGAACCCACCTCCTGTGTAAATGGAGGCTTATGCTATCCATCTTCTTCTTTCTATTGGGATGTATAGAGCTACTTCTGGTTCTTTCATTCCTGCCTATTATAACCATTTTGATATATTTGTTATTCTGTTGGTTGTTGAAACTGGTAAATTCTGTCAAAACCTGCCTCATCTGGCTTCTTTTCCCAACCAAGGGAGTCTGCGTTTATTGTTCGTGTCCTCTATGTCAAAGGTATCATGAAATGAATCACTTTTTCCCAATCTAAGATTAAGGTGTTGATGTGCTATGCATCTGATATTATTATTCTCAAGTCCTAATGGTTGTTTATTCGCTTGATTGGATAAAGAAAAATAGAAAATATGTCTAGAGTGTATTTTGTGTATGGTATATAAGTTCTTCCGAAATATTTTGTTTTGCGGAAGAACCAAAATCGTATTTAACGTTATTGGGTGTGGTTGGTAGTTCTATAAGGCGGTACCGAAGGCTTTTTTTTTGCTTATTATATGGATTAGACAAATTTTTAATATTATCTACTTATAATAATGGGTTAATAATTCATTTGTGGTTATATTACATTTTTTGTAATTTTTTAAGGGTGAATTTATATAAAAACCTCTTTATGAAGGTTATATATTACTTATATTAAACATTTTTGGATAATAATATTATATATAAATTTATAATATCAATAAAACCTCTTAGTTATGTAATATTAAAACGACTACCCCAGTCTTTAAGCTTAAAATATCTAAAAATATCCTTCGAATCTATTAATCTTTGAAATGTATTTAGACATTTTCCATTAATGGACCCCAATTATGGCCTGTGGTGTGGCCTTCACACTTTTATTCATTCATTGTCACATCGATGTATGCATGTATTGATTTTCTTTCTGACATTTTCTATTTAGGTTCGCACTGTTAGAGTTGTAAAGCGTTTAAATGACACAGTAAACAGATTGAACAAGACAAAAGTGGAGAGGAAACCAGACTTGAAAGGTACGTATGTATTTTCCGTATATTTTCCATACTATTATCAATTATCAAACACCTAAAAATGTTTGTATTAACTGTAAAGTTTAAAATCATTTTGTTCCTTTTTTTTATAATTTGTAGCTGAAAGAGAGGCTGTTAATGCTGCCGAGAAAGCTGAAAGAAAACTTCAATTGAGAGATAAAGTAAATTCTTAAAATTTTACATATTTGCTGCAATGTAAAATTTGAATTCAAGTCTGAAACCCTTTGATTTATCATCCAGAAAAGACGCGAAGAGATGGGGAGGCTCGAGAAGGAGAGACAATTAGAGATGAGGAGTTACAAAGGACTGATGGTTTCAGAGAAAATGACTTCTAACAAACAGATTGCGTCCAGTGCAAAAAGTCTTGAAGAACTGGAGGAGGATTTCATGTGAGTAAGATAAAAAATATAAAATATGGAGTGATTAATTATTCACTAATGGAATGCAAGCAGCGTTGAGATGAGTAGCAATATCGAAGGCTGGAAGTTTTAGACATGAAGACCAGACAAGGTAAAAAAAAAACTGAAATGCCAAAACAAAATCTAAATGGAATGGTATTTTTTGTTGTTTCTTTGTTATTCTTCAAACAGCAAGTTGGATGTGTTTTATTCATTCTTGTTATGCTCAATTTTCTTGAAGACCTGAACGTATAATATACATTATTTGATTTGAGGGAATCATGAAACTTGAAAATATTTTTTTTTTTTGCTTTGCTTATTAAATTGCTTTTAATCAGGGTAATTAATTAATAAACAAGATCGTGCAGTCATGCATATATGGGTAGTGAGATTAAATAGGCAGTGTAATTACTGTAGTATTGACTAATTACAATTAAAATTAATTATTTTCACAGTTAGTCAAAACTCAAAAGTCAGAACAATGGTGATATGGGCTTTCTTTTGGGCTTTTCAAAAAGAAATAATAAATAAATAAATAATGCAAAATTTCAAAATCAAATCCCTCCACTCTTTAACTCAATTTCTCAAATCCTCGACCAGTACCTACAAACAAACGGTCACAAAACCCTTTCTTTTCAATTTTCTCCTCCTCCTCTCCTCCATTTCACCGCAGATCTGCGTCTCGTTTTTTTTTCCCCATACAAATTCATCAGTCGTCAGTTCTCTAGTCGCACCCACATTCATCGATCTTCTTTCACTTTCAATTTTCTTCAGTTTTGATAATCGAAAGATGGGATCTTTGTTCACAAGGGATTAAAATCGATTTTCTTTAGGTCTTTTAAATCTTTCAATCCTTGGTTGGTTCAAAGTTCGATGGCTTCTGATAGACCCGGAACCTCGGCTACAACCGATGACAAAAGTAATGAAGTTTCTAATGAACCAATCAAAGATCCACGTCCCAAGCACAAACACTCACAAGGGTAATGTTTCATAATTTCAGCAGTTTACCACTTTCTTTTTTTCGAAATACACATCGTCTCTTAACACAATTACCACCGGTTTACCACTAATTCTTCAGTGCTTCCTAAAATCCTAGGTTTTGTTTTTAATTCACGATTAGATAACTAGATAAGAAATGGGTTTCTGTAGATTTACATTCAACTTAAATTATCTTTCTCTTAGGAGGACAACTGGTCCTACAAGACGCTCCACAAAAGGACAATGGACGGCTGCAGAAGTATGATCTTGCTTCTTTTCGTAATAAACCCACAGAATCAATATATATCAACTTATAAATTTCGGTTATAATGGTTGCAGGATGCTATCTTAAGTAAAGCTGTGCAGACCTATAAAGGAAGAAATTGGAAAAAGATAGGTAATTCACATATCAAAATTATTTCTATGTATTTGAATTAATATTTGTATTAAAACACGTCGAATTCATATCGGTATTCCCTTGCATATTCATCACATAGCTGTTAATTATTTCCATTTTCTAACTATTATAGTTTTTTTACCATTTTTCGTAGGCCGACAAGTTGTTTCTTGTTTTTGTAGCCTCCCTCATTGTACTTTTAATCATAATATTTGCTCACTCTTGTTCTCTGTGCATTTTAGCCGAATGCTTTTCTAATCGCACCGATGTTCAGTGCTTGCACCGTTGGCAAAAGGTTTTAAATCCCAACCTTGTGAAAGGACCATGGTCAAAAGAGGTAAATAATGCTAACATATTATTTTACATCTTTGTTTCTTAATTTTTTATTTTTGCACAACCTAATTAAACAAGAGTGGTTTACGAGACTAACATATTTAATTTACATTACCTTATCATTTTATCTATGTACAGGAAGATGATCTGATCATGGAAATGGTAATTATTCATGGAGCAAAAAAGTGGTCTCTCATAGCACAAGCTTTGCCTGGAAGAATTGGGAAACAATGTCGTGAAAGGTATATTTTATTTTTTCTTGACATACTGCATGATGCATATTTTTTCATGGATTCTAATTTTTTCATGCAGTTCGAAAGTATAATATTAAATATTTTACATACCACATAGTTCTTTGTAGTAATTTTGTCTCTTTTTATTCCATACAATTTATCGATTTTACTTTTTAATCTGTAACTTCTATTTAATTTACTATGAGAGAGATTATTTATTGGTAATAGAATGTAAATATCACATTGTACATGTTATGATCATGTCAAGTGCGCTACTTGTAAGCGTTTTTTCAGGCAGCCGGATCCTAATCCGTTCTTGACCCGGATCCGACTTATTTTTTAATTTTTTCTTTTATTAGGGCTGCCTCTTTGCAATTTCAGAACAGAAACGTTCTGAAATCGTAAGCGGCCGCCCGAATCCAGCTCTAATCTCCCCCTAAACCTCCCCCAATCCGATCTCCCTTCTCTAATGAGCTTCTAGAAGTTCATCCAGGCAGTATTTCTAGAAATTATGCATATTAGAATTTTAAAAATATATGTAATATATTTACCTAAATACCACAGGCTCCTGGCGCACAGCGCAATCGCGCATTTAAAACCATGGTCTCTCCTCTACTGCGTGTCTGTGTTCCACGTTCTAAGAACGAGGAGATGTATTACATGTACAGGGATACATCCGAATAAGATGTGACTTTATTCCCAATTTCTCTAATTGAACATTCACTCTCTCTATTCTTTATAAGTGATGTACCATGTTTGTTTCTAAAAGATTCAGTTTTAGCCATTTACGAGTTATTAATAAATCATACAAATTTAAAATAATAAATTTGAATTATATTTTTGGAATGTTGTTATTTAATATTTGCATGGATATTATCATCCGTTTATTATTTTTACTTCACAGTCTCAAACATCATGTTAATCACTGTTAAGAATGTGTATCTCTAATTCTAACATTGATTTTGTAGTACTATCATTGACAAAGTCACCTTATGATATTTCAATGCGGAGAAGCATTACCTTACCTTCTATATATCTTGTTCTATTAAATAATATCCTAAATGATTTCAGGTGGCACAATCACCTAAATCCCTCCATTAACAGGGAGGCATGGACTCAAGAGGAGGAGTTGAGACTGATTCAGGCTCATCAAGTTTACGGGAACAAATGGGCAGAGCTGACAAAATATTTGCCTGGCAGGTTTGCATTTTCTAAATTGAAAAAAAATGTTCTCTCATTTCATATTTTGAGCTCTCCATATTTGCTATAGTCCTCTCATTTTAAATAAATAATTATTTCACTTACATAATAATGGACTTCTGCAAACAGGACTGACAATGCAATAAAAAATCATTGGAATAGTTCTGTAAAAAAAAAATTAGATTTCTACATGTCATCAGGTCTTATAGCACAGATTCAGAGTCTACCAGATACACAGAATTCAAGCCACTGCATAAGTTCATGTTCTGAAGAGAAACAGCAAATAATTCAGAGTCAAGGACTTACATGTGTAGACAACTCAAACCAGTGCATATCTTCATTCTCTGAAGTCAAACAACAATTCAACAGTGAAAATGGTCTTAATGAAGCAGCAGAAGTCGAAGAATCATCTGAATGTACTCGTGTTTCTGCTCAGTTATGCTGCTCGATTTCTGACTTTGATGGCGAAACAGTCCCCTTTAATGAGAATGAAGGGTTGAAGATGGAAGAATCGTCTGTTGGTCAAGAAAATTTACAAAATCCACAATCATCTTTTTTAGAAGAATATAATAATTCTCTAGAATATGCAAAACATATATTCACAGTTGAACCAGGGATTGGAATTCCTGGAAACACCGAGAATCATGAGTCATACATAGATGTTGCAATACCTAGAAACATGTTTAGTCAAATCAATCCTCCAGATGTAGCAATTTCTTCATTTCTGGATGAATCACAACACTCTGCAGGCGACTTATCAGACAAGACAAAATATTCCCACGTTTCAGACAGTAATTATGGAAATGAAAAACTTTCTCACTTGTCTTCCAGAAATTTAAATGATCAAATTTCTCTTGAAAATAGTGATTCCATTGTTTCTCAGAAGAATGGTCGTCAAATGGCTGAAGGTGACACATGCAACACTCATTGTTACACCACACTTCCTGAAATATCTTCTGCTGATCTTGCTGAATCTTCACTTGTTATAAATCTAGATGATTGTACAGATTCTAGTACCATATGCAATGCCAACCAACAAAATACTGAAAAAAGTAACATGCCTGATTCAACATCGCAACCTCACCATCCAATATGTTCTTCTGACGTATGCAACCCATCCTTTATTTACTCTGTCAATGAGAAACTTATGTTTGAAAATAATCTTGGAGATAGTATGTCTCAATTGCATGATTCAGAGATCCCCACATGTGACTATGATGAGTTTTTTAATCTACATAGCTCAATGATTCATTTTAGTGTTGATGGCAATGACGATCTTGTTGATAATCATCTTCAAACGATGGACAACACAGAAAAGCAAGTGTTAGTTTCAAATGAGATAAATATGTTGTGCTCTGAGGTCCCAAACGATCCTGCTAGAAGCCATGTAAATTCAGAAGAAAACACAAATGCATGCCGGGACTATAATTCTGAAGCTTTATGTTACGAACCCCCTCGATTTCCTAGCATAGATGTTCCATTTGTAAGCTGTGATCTCGTATCCTCTGTGGATCTTCAACAGGCATACAGTCCCCTCGGCATAAGACAACTGATGATGTCATCCATTAATTGCACTTCTCCTTATGGTTTATGGGACTCGTTATCTTGTGAAAGCAGTCCTGATGCTGTTCTAAAAAATGCTGCAAAAAGTTTCCTTTGCACACCATCAATTTTGAAGAAAAGGCAGCGTGAGCTGCTATCTCCTTTATGTGAAAAGAGTGATAGGAAATCAGGGAAGAAAATAAATCATGATCTGTTTTGTGCAGTTAGTAATAGGAATGACAGTTCTTCTAAGGATGCTACATATAATGATGGTAGGCTTTGTGACATTTCATATGAGTCTAACAAAGGGAATTTTTCTCCAGATTGTCAAAAAAGTAAATCCATTCATTCTATGGATCAGAGAGAATGTTTTGATAGTAGTCTAAAGCAAAGCCAAGATCAACCAATAGACGATAAAAGCAAGTCAGCTAAAGTGTGTGGTGACAATATTATTCCAAAAGACAGCAAACTAAACAATCCTGGAACACTAAATGATGTCAACATTGATGCAAAAACTGAAACAGTAGGTTTTAACTACTCTTTGCTTCTTTTTTAAGTTCTGATTCACAGTTTAATAGTTTATCATCAAGTTTATAATATATTTATATCTCAAGGTTTAAAAACCGGTTAACCGGTAACCGGTACTGACTGACCGGTTATTTGGTTAGGTCAGTTAACCACCAGTTAACTAGTGGTTAACCGGTAGGGGTATTTTGGTACAAAAAATTGAACATAAAATCCCTGTTATATATCAGTTTATAAACAAATCCATATTAATTCTCCATAGTTATATATTAGTCTATGTAAATTTCCCTGTTTAAAATAGTAATTTAAAATAGAAATAGAAATTCAAAAAAGCAATAGAAATGTAATATGGGAACTCAAACGTAGTAGCAAACAATGTAATAGTTTTATAAAAAAACAAATGAAGGGATGAAAGGACGAAATTACCCTTAAAATTTAAAAAATGGGCTGGGTATTTGGGTCGGGTCCGGGTCAGATCCGACTCGATTACCCAACAACAACTAACCGGTTACCAGTTTTTTACCGGTCAGCGTGGTTAACCGGTGGTTTTTAAATGTTGATATATATATTCCTTCTCATCCTTAACCCTATTGATTTTCGATGTGAGGTGACATTATCTATTGAAGAAAAACACAGTTTATTTTTTATTTTTGTCTCACACATCTTCATAAGTTCTTTAAGAAAAGACAATTTATTTGGGATTATTTAAGATCATAGCATAAATTAACCTTCATCAAAAGATACTAGGAAATTCATATGATTTTTTTGTTAAGGTGGAAAAAACTCTGTAAATATCCAATTCATGTACACTCAAAAACTATATTTTGTTGTTGTGTAGAAGTTGGATGGTATTGTTATTGAGAACGACATTGGTAATCCAAGTATATCTACTCATGCACCTGAAGGTCCTGAACCAAAAAAAAGGTGGCATAACACTTCTGGTTGAATAGTCAAACTTTTCATATTGATTTTCTCATAATTTATCTTGATTTTTTTATCCTAGCATTAATGAAAGAAATCAAAGGCAAGCATGTGAGAAACCTGGATCATTTTTTAACATGGACCTTGAAAAGATAAACCTGTAAGTAATAAGAATAATTTAGTATACATTTTTACAACATTACTACAGTTTTTAATATATTTTGTTTATCAGACCAATAGACTATCACAATTCACAGATCATAGTTGAAAACTTGAAATAACAATTAACAACATAACTACAGTTTTTGATGTGGTTGAGGTTTAATGTAATTGGGAGTTACAAGTATGGAGATTGTTTTAATTGGTATTTAATTGGCCAATTGAGAGGTCGATTACAAGGTCAATTAATGAGTCATTATTTTGGTAATGACCCAAAATAATCCTTATAAATAGCTACTCTTATATTAAACTTGTGTGTAAGTTGTGTGAGTTGTAATAGGGCTTAGACACCATCATTTTAGTGCACTATCGTGGACGTACACCATCATTGGGTGGAACCACGTAAAAATTCTCGTGTCCTTGTATTTTTCCTGCTCTTTCTTTTTTCTGTTGATCACTCTTATTCTCAACAGAATCTCAACCTCATTTTCGCAAGAAGATCATTCTGATCTTAGGAAGCGCTTAACAAATTTTACATCTATCAAGGAGTGATCATTAGATCACTGTCAGTTGATCTGTATGGAGATATGTTGCCATGTGGCCTTATGGATGGGGGTAAATCACATATTAAGCACTAAATTTTATAATAATAACATATATAGACATAAAATCATATTATATATCCCTGTAGAGGAGTTTAAATATCAATGAAATAGTCATAATTTATAACTCGATAAATGCATAACTATTTGACGAAGGTGAGTAAGGAACACTCCTTCTGATCACACTAGAACAGAAACTATTGGAATCCACCGATTGAGTGGACTCTGGAGACTGGAATCCACCAGAGAGGAGAGAGCTTTAGTTTTCATCAAAAATTAAATAAAACAAGTTCTGTTTTCATTATTTTTTGTAAACAGCAAATATTTTCGATTAATTTCTGAAATATGCATACAATATACATGTAAAGAAAATCTCCTTCGAGGGAGGAGCAGACTTACATAACCCACACTTGGTCTAATTGTAGATTATAATAATTTTCAACTACCAGACTTATCCATTTGTCCTTTACATTTAATTACTGATCTTGAAGGTGATCAGCCTAGTGCACAGACTCATTGGCCTCCCTTCCACATGTGTTATCCATTTTCTTAAAACAGTGATCCTCCATTCCAATAGGGTCAGCTTTTAGGAAAAACGGAGACGTCAGCAGCAAAAAACTTAGCAGAAATCGGGTAGGCTTTTAGGGATTAAAACATTAAGGTTTTTCGTTATTTATTTATTTGTGAGTTTGCCCATGACCTGATAACATGGGTAGCAGTATGAGGTGGTATGCAGCCATATCAACAACTATAAAATATGAACGGATTGAATTTGTATTTATTGCAAAATATGTTTATCTATTATTTGTGAATTGAGATGCATGGTCTGAATACATTCAATTAATGAAGATTTTTAATAATGTGTTCAAAATATCTCTGGGCAGATTTACTGACACTCCTGGTATTAAACGGGGTATTGAATCTCCATCTGCATGGAAATCTCCCTGGTTTCTAAGAGCATTTGAGGTATTTTATCATACTTCTTGTATTTTGGATTTTTTGTATATCCTAGCATGACTATTGTTCGATTGATTGTCTTTACGTAATTACATGTTCATATTAATTTATTTTTTAATCGCTGTCCATTAACCTCCCCTATGTATTCAAGGGAATTAATTTATTTTAATCTATAGTATCTTCCATAAAATTAACTTATATTTTGCGTAATTGATATGCATGTCATTTTGACCATGTAACTCAACTTATATCTAAAACCCTATAACTCCATGTTTCATGAATAATTTGTAGATTGAGAATATTACAACAATCACACACAACTTGAATCCCTGAATTTGCTAGAAGAATTGTTAACGATGTTTTTTACGTTACCTATGTGATTTTATACCTTGTGGTAATGATGTTAATTAAGGAGAAGAATTCATTAAAATATTTAATAATCAAGGAGAATTCAATTCTTAACAATGTATTTTTCCAGCTTTTCTTTAGTCTTCAAGTGGTGGTTGGCCCATTGCTCAAGTTTGAAAATAATCCATAATTAGTTGTAATTATTTGATGGAAGAGGTTTTCTCATTGATTCGAAATATCCACAATCACTTTTCTATTCATCTAATTTTATGCAATATCGGAAAACCTTTTTCTTAGGACATGGGATACTTATTAAGCCCTATTGATAAGACCTACGATGCAATTGGACTGATGAGGCACTTAAGTGAACACAATGCAGTTGCACTGACCGACTGCCATGAGATACTGAGAGGTGGTAATTCTGGCAGGCGTTCAATTGGTAGATGTTCAAATCTATCTAATTCTGTTACAAGGAGCAATCTTTGGCAAGATGAAGAGAAGGAAAATTCTCAAGCAACAAATATCATGGTATTTTTTAGACCGATCAATTTCGAAACTATTTGTAGGGTTTGAATTGTTATTATCATCGTTTTGAGCATTTTATTGATGATGGGGGTTTTGAGCATTTTGTAGGTGGAGTGTCGTGTTCTTGATTTCAGTGGTTGTGGATCATCACCTAGCAAAGAAGCAATGGGGGGGAGCAAGAAAGCAGATGATGTAGAAAATTCATACAAAAGTCCCCCCTGTCATACAAAGTGTTTATGTTGAAAGGTCAATTCCAAAACTTGCGGAATTGGAAATTTATTATTAGTCTCTTGTATTTTAAATTTTGATGTTATAGTATTTTGGTTTTGAATGTTGCATTAGACCAAACCAAGACTGAAAGAATGTAGTAGTAATAGTAGTAGTAGTAGTAGAACTTTGTTGATATATATATATATATATATATATAAATCATCATGATTGATGATGATGTTGGTTTTAAAGTATGTTATTTTTGAAGTGGAAGAAATATCTTGGATTGATCTTTAAAAAAATCGTGGTTGCATGTCATTAAATTTTTCACACTACTAGTTCAATCTTGTTGGCATGATTGTCTCAATTTAATCGGAGTCGTCATCATCATATTATCATCAACAAGATCAATTTTTTTTTATAAAAAAAAAACAGTCAAACCATGGAATGATAAAAAAATGAGCGACATACCCGGGTGACCACTCCTGAAAAACAACAGCAACAAAAAACGTGCGCCCCACATTCCAATTTCCATTCTCAAAAATAGCAACCAAACGACTAACTATAATAAACAACAATAAAAATCTCTTTGAATGTGATCCCAAAAAAACACACACACAGAGAAAGAGAAGAACAATAACCACAACAACAACAGCATGGTATCATCTTCTTACCTCCAGGAACGAATAACTGCAGTAGTTTGATTCGTTAAGCAAAGAAAGGAAACAAAGGGAGGGGAAAAAATTAGTTTTTTTTTTTTTTTTACTAGACACTAGCTACAGATTTTTCACTTAACAACAGAACACACATCGATGTATGATAATATGGGTGGCTGCCTTGATGATCCTCGCCATGGCAGCAGCAGAGGATCGTATCTTGCAGGTTTGTACTGATGGACCATCTACTTTCTTATTGGTATATTCTATTTGTTTAACTTACTGACTGTTTATGGAGTAGATATGGAGCTGATGAGGGAAAGATTTGCCAAACTTCTTTTGGGCGAAGACATGTCAGGTGGTGGGAAGGGTGTTTCATCAGCTCTGGCTTTATCAAATGCCATCACAAATCTTGCAGGTGAGCCCACCGGAATCAAATTTCCTTCTTTCTTTTCTTTTCTTTTCTTCCTGACGATATATTGTATGTATGTATGTATACCACAGGTTCTGTCTTTAGCGAATGGCAATTAGATGCAATTCCACCTGAAAAGAAAGCCAGATGGAAGAAGGAAATGGATTGGTTGTTGTGCGTGACTGATAACATTGTGGAGATGGTTCCTAAACAGCAGAAATCCAAAGATGGAACGCAGATGGAGGTGAAGCCAATCAATATAATTTTTAAATACATACATAGTTATTATTGTTAAAAAATGTCTGTTGGCATTTGGCAATGGATGAGAGCACAGATCATGACAACACAACAGCGTGGGGATCTTCAGGAAAATTTGCCCTTATTGCGCAAGCTTGACAACCTGCTCATAGTAAGTGAATAAATTAATATGAGTAAGCCAAGAAATCAATGAATGAAGGAACCATTTGATTGGATTGCAGGAGCACCTTGACAGCTTCAAAGATCAAAATGAATTTTGGTATGTGGCAAGAGATGCCAATGATCTTGAAAAAGGAAATAATGCGCAGAGAATTGATGATAAATGGTGGCATCCAGCAGTCAAAATTGACAAGATAGGTCTCGGTTATAATACAAGAAAATGGCTTCACTTTCAAAAGGACAATGTAAACACAATTCGAAGAGCAGCATCAGCTATTAATGTTCAGGTTCTTTCAAAGATGGAAATCCCGGAAGTATACATTGAAACCCTTCCCAAGGTAATCAATCAATCAATCTAACTAGCTAACTACTACTACTACTACTACTACTACTACTACCACCACCTGGGATGATCCATGTGTTTGCATGTTTGAATTCGTAGAAAGGAAGAGCCAGTCTTGGAGATGCAGTGTACAAGAGCATAACACTAGAAAATTTTGATGCTCAACAACTGCTCTCGACGCTCGATCTCACAACAGACCAGAAGATTTTGGATCTAAAGAATCGCATAGAGGCGTCCAGTGTGATTTGGAAGAGAAAGATGCACAACAAAGATGGTAAATCTTCATGGGCAGGAGTCAGTCCAGAAAAAAGGGAGCAGTTTGAATTTAGAGCAGAAACCATTCTGGCAAATATTAGGCAAAAGTATCCAGGCATTAATCAATCACTACTTGATACAAGCAAGATTAAACACAACCAAGATATTGGCAAATCTGTTCTTGAGAGTTATTCTAGAGTTCTGGAAACAGCAGCTTACACCGTCGTATCATTAATAGAAAATGTGTTGTTTGCACATGATGTTACACAAGATCCGACTCTTATAAATTCAAAGAGAAAGCCTGTATTATTCGACACCACAGATCCAATCAAAGTATTAACTCATGAAGAAGAGATTCACAAGTTGAATACCATGGAAATTCCTATTTCAACGACACTGTCGGAGTACACAGAATATCAATTATATAAACAGGATCCAGAAGCTTTAGCCATCAAACCTCTCAGGATATCTACAAAGAAGATATCCCACATTGAAAAACTTGAGAACTCAAGAGTCTTGAGAAGTCCTAGTGGAAAATACTAAAAAAGCTCTTCGTTGCTCACAAACAAGTTTTTTTTTCTTTCTTTTCCTAATTTTTTCAAATCACTTTTATGTTTATCACAAAGTCACTCACAACTACTCATTTTACTCTAAATTCTTTAAATGAGAATCGCTCAAAGATCCTTCGTCAAACACCATCATCAAATGCATACAATTCTCAACTTTAAATATTATCAAATATTCAAGCAGCAACCACAACAAAAATCTTATCAAATTTTCCCCAAATAAATAAATATTTTTATCTCAATTAAAAACACATCAAATGACAGTTGAAACAAAATGTAGAGAACATCTGCATCAATCTAATCTCACCCTTTCCAATTCTGTGATCAGGCCTTCATACTATAAAAGAAAAAACATTCAGATTTCAGTTGACAAGTTGAGCACAGGGAAGATACAAAGTCGAGCAAAACTAACCTTGAGGATTTGCTTTATGAAGTAGTCACCATACCGCTTAGCAGGCTTTGATTCTATAATATGCAACACGTCCTGCCATGATAATTACACAGAATAAAATACATCAACTGATATAATAATAAAGGCTCCGACCCACATTTAACACGCTTTAGCATATTCTAATTTGTTACCCTTATTACAAAATTATAAAATGGAGTTCGAAATTAACTGTGTTTGATAAAAGATAGTGATGCCAAAAGTATTGATTAAAAATCTTGTTGCAGGTATATATAAATCATGTATATAAGACATATATCAATAAAACATGTATATAAGAAACATATATCAATAAAACATGTATATAAGAAACATATATCAATAAAACATGTATATAAGAAACATATATCAATAAAACATGTATATAAGAAACATAATAAGTATGCAAAAAAAATTGGACATATTCACGCATTGTACCTCGACGATATAGAAATCAATATCTGCATGGGAAATTATATTTCCTTTACTGTTTACTGCATGAGTTTTATGTTTGTACGTCATTAATACTGTCCTGATGGAGTGAATATAAAACATGTGAGGATTTAGAACTATATGATATTTCAACTATAAATAAGCAAAAAAAAAGCTTTGACCTCAGAGTTGGTTCGTCAACTTCAATGTAAGTTGCCAACTTCCCAATTGAGATACTTGAATACAGTTTTAAGAAATTGCGAACACCAGAAAGCAATTGTTGCTGTTTGACTTCAAATAGAAATAACTTCAGCTGCAATCGGTAAGCATCCTGCAAAACAAAGAGACACCAATATCAAAACACAAAATTAATATGTAATAAAATAATTATGACAATATTCAAAATCAAATCAATAATTCAATTTAAATAGGACAATCCAAACAAATGTTCATGAAAAATGGGAATGGCTGTGATAGTAGTAGTGTTTATGTGAATTGAATGAAGTAAAAGAAATACTTAATACACACATTAAAATATTCTGTGTGGAAAATATACCGAGATGCATCGAAATGTAAAATATTAACGCATTTATAAACAGGATAAAAACTTATCATGGTATATATATAGGCTTGTATATCGGGCGGATTCGGCTAGGATACCCTGGTATCTGAATCTGGATAATATTCGGATAATCCGAATCCGTCCGAATAATATCCGGATAGGAAAATTCAAATCTGAATCCGAATTCGGATAAATTTCCGGATATTTGGATAATCCGGATATCCGAAAGTCAATTTATATTTATTCGGATATCCGTATCCGGAATTATCAACTGAATTCAGATTTTAACGGCGGATATTGTATATATCCAAATCTAGATTCAAAATCCAAAAATCCGATTTCAAATAGACATATTTAAATTCAAACACGGATACGAATACGGATTTCGGGTATACCATTTACAGGCTTATATATACATCCAAAAGAAGAACAAGTGATAAGAAGTTGACCACCACTAATACCACTTATTCCCCATAAGAATGGATATCCAAAACAAAATTATATAAATATATATAATTCAATTCCATGATTAGTGGTACAATATATTTTTTCCAAGGTTTCAGAAATTATGTCCTATGGGGTTTATAGTTGAAAAATGGTGGCATTGGTTTGACGATATAAATATGTTGATAAATGTTAAATCCTAAATAGTAAATAGAAATTATTCTAACATGAAATTGTTTCCTAAATAGAAATAGTATATAGAAACAGATAAATTCCTACTGTGGTTAGTAACTACAATCTCTAGATGTGAAATTTGAATACCTGGTTGTAATTTCCAAGAGGCTCATCAAAGACTGGAGCTGATGGAGTAATAAATTTCGGACAGGCGTATGAAAACAGCTCATCATAAAGAGAATATGCTTCGTCATCATACCTTTGCATTCTCAACATTTTATCATTGTACTTCTCACGCAGATGATTGTTGACGTTTTCCTCCACTAATTTCACTTGAGGACACAGAGAAAGAGAAAGAGCTAATAATGCAAACATCTGTTCATTTTTCTTTAGAATTTGATCATATTGTGGAGATTTCTGGTGAAATTGTTTGGTTTTCAAAATATACAAAAGCACCTTATTGAACTCCTGAATTGCATCAACATACCTATGAATGATAAAAAGAATTAATAAACCAAAACTACTCAAGAAGGTAACAAATTAACAATCATATTATTGATGTCTTACTAATAGTCTAATATGAAGTTGACAATCAACCATTCAATATATGTGCAGAATATTTTCAATAAGATCCGAAACTTATTTTATTGTTCAAAATTGCACTACTATAGATATCGATAAATAAATGAAATAGAGTAATAGACCAAGAGTTGATACTTGATATCAAATATTCATATTATGCTATAATGTTTTAATAAAAATGTTATCGCGTCCGTCAAAAAGAGGATGAAAAAAAACTACTAATTTTGCAAGATTAGCAATCTGTAGAGAAGCAATACAATTTATCCATAACGATACCTTCGTAGCATTAAGCTTGCAAATCCATAATGATATATTGTGGTAATATGGCTTCCTATGATTGTTGTATAGACACCCTGCTGACTAATGTCAATTGGAACCAGGCACTTCAAACCAGTGCTATAATCACCCAGAAGACAGTGAACCCTGAGCAATCCAATCATGCTATAATATCCTAGCATTTTTAAAACATTGCTGCTTCCGTTATCATAATCATAACCATCAGTAGCAGTAAAAATTTCCAGGCCTTCCTTTTCTCGCTCCAGAATTTGGATGATCGTGGATTTCTCCACAAGTGCTTGCAAGTAATTAAGCACGCCATAAACATTCCATGCCTTGAAAAAAAAAAGGAAGAAAAAAATCATTCTCAATTCATACGAGAAAATAGTTAGATTAAGTGATGCATACCTGATCATACTGCCTAATCAACTGCAACTCCTCGTGGCTTCTGCTTTTCAACTTAGATCGATATTGACAGTAACTCTGAAACTGATAAACGAACTCGTCAACCATATCCCACAACCACTGATTAGGAAGCTGCATATTGACGACTCCATGCAACACAACCCCGAAAAGATTACAATAATTATCCCAACTCTCCACTCTCTGCATTCCGGTGGGCATCACCCTAGCAAAAAGATGGCGAAACCACATCTCCTTGTACAGCATACAGAACACATGATCGTTGTCAACGTAAGATGCGACTGCTTCAACGGATGGCCAAGGGGTGTCTCGGAACATCCTTTCGGTGAGAAGTTGGAACGAACCCTCATACATCTGGTGAATTTCGTACACATTCTTGTCACGGATCTGACGGTAGAGGTGGACAACAAAGGTCTTGACCGCGTCTGGAACATAGTTGGGATCATATTCGAGACCTTCATGGCTCGAATCGCGACCTTCATGGCTCGAATCATCGTAGTCGTAGGCGGATGCCATTGCTGCCGGCCGATCAGTGAAGAAAATAGGGTTTCGAATTCAAAGTGCGGCAGGAGGAGGTTAGGACTCTAAAAAAAGAGAGAACGTACGAGATTGGTAATTTATATAGTTTGCGTGAAAATGGATTGATTTATATCCAACGATCAATATTCCACCACGTGGCAGTCACTAAATTCATAAACCTCGAAACTCAGGTGCTTACCGTCGCCGGCCGTCTTTCATTATTCCCAAATGTTAGGGATCGGAAACATCAAACTTCTATCGTCTTCTGCCGCAATTGTCACGTTCCCTTCCTCATCGACTTACTTCCGCCACCGAAGCACATTCTTCTCGGTCCTCTCTTCCTACAAAAGAGGTCACACTGAGAGGGTTTTTCTGCAGAGGAGGGGGGTTTCTACGGGGAAGAATCTCCAGGGTAAAGAAGGTATGTCAGGATTTAATAAGAAGAGAGCTGAGGGAAAGGATGGTACTGTGAAGAAGAACTTACAGTTGAAGGTTCGGAAGCTGAATCCTGCCAACACCATTTGCTATGTTCAGGTCAGAATTGGGATTTGTTTTTGTTGATTTATCCAAAGATTGCATCTTTTTTCTTTCAAATTTTAAGAGAGATATAGTACTATAATTTATAAACCATCATTGCTGTTTGATTCATTCCATATACATCCTTCCTGTGTTCCTGATATACCCATACTGTATAAATGTTGGATGGCTTGAAAAAGAGAATGGTGCTACTCCCGGTCCCGGCTAGGAGAGGAATTAAACGTGAATTTCACGTGAGCCAGGCTGAGGTCCGATTGGTTTGGTTTGTTGCCAGCGAGAAATCTCAACAAGGTCCCCAATGTCCGATTGGTCACTTCCATTTGGCCATCCATCTGTGGATGACGCGTCGTGCTGTACTTCAAATTAGTTTCTGTAATACTCCAAACTTCTTTCCAAAAATTTGATAAGAATTTTGAGTGATTTACGGTCGGATGTAATCGACTTAGGGATTCCATGTAAACGTACCACCTCTTGAAAAATGCAGACGCAACTTGGCTGGCATCGTTGGTCTTCCTGCAAGCTATAAAATGTGAGATTTTGGGAAGCGATCCACAGCGACAAGGATCAAATCAACACCCCCTAGAGATTTTGGTAAACCTATTACAAAATCCATCGATATGTCCTCCCAAGGCGCATTTGGGATTGGTAACTGCATATACAATCCAGCATTGCTGGACGTTCCCTTCACTGTTTAACATAACTGACAATGTTTTACAAAATTCGTCATATCCTATTAATATATATCAGTAATTGTATATCATAGATTAGATATGATTAAAAGTCCTTACTTCATGTACAGTATAACTAAACATTATCTTAAAGTTATAAGGACCTAAACTAATAGATTCTTCTTAAGAGTGCCCCCAAAATAGTGACTCTACTTGCTGTATTATTTTGTCACGTCTGAAATGTACGGATATAACTCTGGTATGAATCTCCTTGATTATCTCATTCCTCAGAGGCGACTGTCATAAAAGAGATATCCATTATGTATTTTACATCTAGAATTGTTACCTCCTTTTATGTACAATTTCCACTGAACCTTGAACTCCGCATCTTCTTTATATGTTTCTTTCAGATGATCGAAGGTTGTTACTGTAGTGTGTAATATGGTCAGTAGATGACTCCTCTACTTAATGCGTCTGCGAAAATATTTATTGTTCCCGCCTTGTGTTGAATGGTGAAATTGAACCTTTGCAAAAATGAGAACCAACGTAAATGCATCCTGTTGCTGTTCGTTGGCTTATTTATTTGCCGAAGTGCCAAGTGGTCCGTTTTTACTACAAAATCCCGGTACATCAGGCAATGCTCCCATTGTTGACAAGCACGTAGATCTCTTGCTCATAAGTCATCCAGTTCTTTCGTCCGTCCGCCAGTTTTTCGCTAAAAAATGCCACCGGCTGGCAATGAACTACTTGTGAGTCGTGACAATGAATCCACTGCTGTAATTAAGTCAGTCAGAGATTTCCTTAGCTCGTCAACATCCTGTCGGATGACAACGTCTGGCATTTTCGGTTTTGGATCGCTCTGTTCGTAGATGAATCAATTGGGCAGAGAGGCTCTGATACCACCTTGTTAGAGCAATTGACAAAGAGAATCGTACCCGAAAGAGCAAGTCGGGACTCTTTCCGACGGAAGATCGTGAGAACAGATGACGAGGGAATCGGAGGACGTTTGATTGAAAAGGGAAGGGCCGAAAGGAATCCACCGGTTGGGCAATCTGGAATCCACCAGATAGGTCAGTAGAATATGAGACAAGAAGCACTAGAAGGTGGGAAGAAATACCTGAATTGAAATAGGAAATAGCAAAAACAGAATGCTTTATTAACCACTCTTATTCTTCTTATATACTCATCACAACGTAGTGGCGCCCTTGCGATGAGCCCTCAGCATTAGTTAAGCATAAACGAGTCCTCTTCCAATTTAGAGGCCCGATTAGGATAGCCTAATGTTAAATCAATAAACCTGATAAATGAAACATTTTACCTGATATTTTATAGATAATTGATTTTTGGACGGTTGCAATCTGTTGTAGCTTCTGGTTTGGACTTGGTTACAAATGATTCTGACTCTATTGTAATAAGTAATAACTAGCATTTTGTAATTAGGGGATTGCATACAAGTACGTCATTTTTTAATTTTTATCATTTCATTATTTTGGTACATTTTCTACAGATATTGGGGACTGGAATGGACACACAAGATACGTCACCATCAGTCTTGCTCTTCTTTGACAAACAGAGAATAATATTCAATGCCGGAGAGGTAATGAGATAAATTTGGGAAATTCACAGAAATGGCTTGAAATCTAAAATACCCATCATACCTACTTAAGTGCCTAATTTCATCATTTCGTGATATTTTTCCAAAATATACCCTTGTTCTCTATTAACATGAGGCCATCTGCCAATAAAAGAAATCAGCGCTTAAAGACGTCACTCATTACATGAATTGTTTAATCTGTTTTCTAATACTATTGTTTAAAGACATCTGTTTCAAATGTATTTGTGTGAACTGTGAATCTTTGTTGTATCAATACTTAATAGATTTCTTTAAATAAATCCAGGAAGAAGCAACTTAATATAAAGTTTTTCTTCTTCAGGGATTACAGCGCTTTTGTACTGAACATAAGATCAAGTTATCAAAGGTATGGAATGTTGGAAGTTGGTACATATGCAATTTCAACTGTTATTTTTATAGTAAACTAGAAAATTTCATTGATGTTGTTGATTTTGACATCGAGTCATTGACTACCAAGTTCTATTATGTAACTAACCTTCTATTTCGCTAATCCAGATCAATCACATGTTTTTATCCCGTGTTTGCTCTGAAACTGCTGGTGGGCTTCCAGGCCAGTATACCCTCATTGTTTTAACTCTACATTTTGAACTGTTTTCTTACAAGTTATTCATACCTATGCTCATTCTTTCAACTGTTTCTATTTTGAAATCTATTTTTCTTACAAGTTATTCATATTTAAGATTTTAATCTCCATTTATTTACGTCAATTTGGAAATATTTATCGGCACTACTAGGCAAATTCTCAGATAGATGAATCATAAATGCTTGATGTGGTGAATACTTAATAAGTTAATATTGTAAAAAAATAATATAGTATTTCGACTTCTTGTTACATTCACAAATCACACTAGTATAGCACTGTCCAACATTGCTTAAAGCTTGGAATAACTATGATTAGATATTAAGATATATATTTATTTTATATGCAAAATGACAAAAGTTTTGTTGAAGAAATTATAACCCCAATCTTTTCTATACAATCTATTTCTAAAGTTTCTAGCTACATATATTTTAGCTTAAATGGATTAATCCTATAATAAAATCCATTTTTTGTTTTATATACTTTATAGAATCCATGCTGGATGTATTATATTTTGACTCCAAGAGAGATGTCTTTTCAATTGAATTTTTTCCCCTTTTCTGGCAAATGCAGGTCTCTTGTTAACATTAGCTGGAATTGGAGATGAAGGGATGTCTGTAAGTACTTGATCAGATCAGGCTTTTCCATTTTCTCTTTAATATTTCTTTTGGACACCTATTTTTTTAACTACCACCTTCATGTAGTATACGGTGTCAAAATAGTCTCACTGTCAATTCTATATCAATTCTTTTTTTAAGTTTGAAATATCATCAATTTTTTATGTTTTGCTTGTTATAGTTCTCATGATTTTTTTTCCTCCTTTCACATCATCATAAATATTTTTTATTATAGGGTAAAATATTTTTTTTATCGAAAAGGAGACATAAATTTAGTGTTTTCAAATCTGAAACTTTTATTTGTTGGTCAGTTCTAATCAGTAATCATAATTCCATCTTCAATTTAAATGAACCAATACCTGTATTTTAGCATACTTCTTAGTAATCTATTTATGTTTTGAAGGTCAATGTTTGGGGTCCCTCTGATCTTAAATATTTGGTTGATGCCATGCGGTCTTTTATCCCAAATGCAGCAATGGTCCACACTCGTAGCTTTGGAGAAACAGCCAAAGGAGATTGTTCCTACTTTTCAAGTGCTGGTCCAATTGTTCTTATTGAGGATGAACTTGTTAAAATATCTGCTTTTCTTTTGAGTCCAAAATCTTCTTCTTTAAATTTAGAAGAAACTCCAAACTCCTTTTCTGGTTTAGGTGACACAAAGAGTAGAACCTCGTTTTTGAAACCTGGGGACATTGCTGTAATATATGCATGTGAATTGCCTGAAATTAAGGGAAAATTTGATCCATCTAAAGCTGCTTCCCTAGGGCTTAGACCTGGTCCAAAATATCGTGAACTTCAACTTGGAAACTCAGTTAAATCGGATACTCAAGACATTATGGTGAATATACTTCAATTTTCTTTTATACTTCTTCATTTTCTTCTTCTTCTGGTCTGCAATCTTGGCTTGTGTTTCTTAGTTACTATTCTCCTTGATTTAAACTTTGTTTGTTCTATGCATTTGTTTTATTTGATTTTGTTGTAATTTTTTATCATATAGGTTTATCCAACTGATGTACTTGGTCCATCAATATCTGGTCCAATTGTACTTATTGTCGATTGTCCCACACTATCCCATTTGCAAGAGTTACTTTCACTTCAATCTCTTAATTGTTATTATTTAAATTCTACCAACTGCCGACAAGAGAAGTCTGTAAATTGTATAATTCATCTGGGTCCAGCTTCTGTTGCGAACAATTCAGATTACCAGAATTGGATGAAAAAGTTTGGTAGCACAAAGCACATTATGGCTGGTCATGAAAAGTGAGGTTTGATTTATATTTTTGTAATATCATGATAATGTCATTACATTATTCTGACTCTTGTGACCTAAATTTGTTAAAATCTTCTAATTCTAGTACTGAATTATTTCTTTTGTTTAATTTTTAAGATGTATCATGATACCTTTGTTTCATTTATACATAGGAAAAACATTGCGCATACAATTCTAAGATCTAGTGCTAGAATCACAACACGCCTCAATTACGTCAGTCATCATCTTTTCCCATCTTCAGGTTTTTCCTCTCATAACCAAAGCAACCACTCTCATTCAGGATTTAATTCTTCAGTTGAGGTTAGTTGTTTATTTAATCTACTAAATTCTCTCAATTACTTTTTTATAAAAATTCCATTAAAAGGAGTAAGAAATTTGGAATTACAACAATAGATTGTGAGAGATGGACAAGTAGTACATGAGCACTCTATACAGCATTAATTCCTAGTTGTAAAATAACTGAGAAGCACATTGTCTTCAACCTGGAGATTACTTCATTTCCTGTCATCCTATGGATTTCATGCTTGAAGGACAAGCTGATATCCCTTGCAATTTCTTTGGAAAAAACTTCTGGTGGCCTTAGGGTGTGCCGGTGTGCTGCTTTGGCCTTCTTTTCCTCTCAAACCAAATGTGCCAACAAGATAAGTATCTAAGAGCATTCCGATGGAGACCTTAAGAAACAGAGTGGTGTATGATTTACTTACATACATCAATAATATATTAATATCCCCTATTCTAATATCAAGGTGAGAAAGAGATGGTACAGGAAAGTTCTATATTTTCCAAATAGCATTTCCTAATCCCTAGTGCCTCTGAAATTTTAAGTATAGGATCCTGGAGTATTTGCAATTAAATAAGATGTGCCCACTAACTCGGTGACTCTACAGAAGTGTTCCAAAATCCAAAGAAGGCATTGTGTTTGGGTATTGTGTTCCACTTTCTCTCAATTACTTTAGGTTGTGTTGACTCGTGTGAATAATTGTAAATGGTGATACCAATGTATAAAATGATACAATGGTTTGTCTTGTATAGAGAATGAATGGATCTGGGATGGATGGACCTAATGCAGGATTGATTAATCCCACAGATCGGAGATTCAATCAGCAAGAAAATGAAGAAGTTCTTGGTGATTATGGATTGAGTAAATTTGGATCGGAAATCGAGGAGTCCACAAGCGTTTGGCGATCGGAATAATAGTAGAGAAAGTAGAAAGAACTGGCAGAAAAGAAAATGAGAATTCAGGACAGAGAATAAAGTAAGAAATACCTGAATAATGGCCAAAAACTACTCTTTTCAGATCCACTGTATTTATACTCATATTGTGATTGGTGGACAGGACCACAATATAAGTGTGTGTGGTTCAGTGGTTGAACACACAGGCTCGAGTCATTCTTGGGCCTGATCTGGGGTCTGTTCTAATAATTAGTTAAATGTAGATGTTGCTTTACATCAGGGAACCCCAACAGAATTTTGATGTAGACGAGTTAACAATTTACATTCATAGTTATTAGCATTTAGCAGACAGACATTCATACTTAATTAGTTATTTGCAAACAAACATTCATTGTTACTAATAACTATGAACATCAACCTGTTTGCTCCAGAATTCTGGCGCAACCCATCCTGTACATATATAAGAATAAAATAGTACAATGACCTAAATGCCCTTATTAGTAATAATATATTATTCTAGCAATCTTAAAAATTGACTATAGTTCATGTTCATTTTCAGGAATCAATATCCAATGACAGCATTTCAGCCGAAAATCTTTTAAAGGTGATCCCTCTGATGCCTGTTTGTTTTAAATCACCCTTATTGTCTCCACAGTCCACACTGCTATCAGTCACCTCCAGTGCTTAGAAATAATCTATATCTTCTTTTCTGAATAGTCACTGAGAAAATATGTAACATTTATTTTTATTCTGCATTTATACTCATGTTTCAGTTCAATTTGCGTCCCTATTCTCATCTTGGATTGGATAGATCTTCAATTCCGTTATTGCAGACTCCTTCTCAGATTGTTAGTGAGCTTCTTTTAGAAATTCCAGAAATTCAAAATGCTAAAAAAGATGTTAGTCAACTTTGGCATAGTACTGGAAAGACCAAAAACACTACTGAATGTTTAGATGAAAGTTTGACTTTGACAATGATGGAAGAACCATGGATCAATGAAGATGCATGCCTCAAACATTGTGCAGAACATGATTCAGAGATTCCTAGTTGTTTGGAGAATATATCTAGAGAAGATATGGAAATTGTTCTCCTGGGAACAGGTTCTTCACAACCATCCAAATATCGTAATGTCAGTTCTATATATGTCAATCTTTTTTCTAAAGGAAGCATATTACTTGATTGTGGGGAAGGAACACTTGGACAGCTAAAGAGAAGGTAGCTTTATGAAGATTTTATTTTCTAAATTTGTATGATGTTTCCCATCATAAATTGGTATGTATACCCATCATATACTATTTGCTATTGTAGATTTGGTGTCGAAGGTGCAGATGATGCTGTGAAAGTTTTAAGACTGATTTGGATTTCCCACATTCATGCTGACCATCATACTGGTTTAGCAAGGATACTAGCACTGCGATCCAAGTTGCTAAGGAATATACCTCATGAACCTTTGATTGTGATTGGACCTAGACCACTGAAAAGGTTCCTGGATGCATATTCCAGGCTTGAAGATCTTAATATTGAATTTCTCGATTGCAGGCATACAACTAAAACTTCATGGAATACTGTAGAAAATTGTTTATTCTCTAATGAAATTTCTTCAGAAAATACAAATACTAAAGACAGCAGTTCTGAAGATATTGGAGGAGGCTATAAAAATATGGGCAATACGATTTTTTCCAATTACAGCCGAATGCAAAGTTATTCTAAACAACCAGGGTCCCCAGTTGATACTTTGACAATTGTTCCAATTTTGAAAAGGTTGAAAAAGGTGCTGGGTGATGCAGGTTTGGTTAGTCTACACAGTGTTCCTGTTGTACACTGTCCCCAAGCTTTTGGCATTGCTCTAAAAGCTACTGAAAGAACAAATAGTGTCGATAAGGTCATACCAGGATGGAAAGTTGTATATTCTGGTGACACAAGACCTTGCGAGGCATTAGTCGATGCATCCCATGGCGCAACAGTTCTCATACACGAGGTTTGGAGTGATCTCTTTTTTGGTGGTGTTTATTTAATGTTGAGCAAGAAATATGATTGGTCTTTTATGTATAATTCCAGTAATTCTTTGATATACTTCATATATCATTGCAGGCAACTTTTGAAGACGGCATGGAGGATGAAGCATTGGAAAAAAACCACAGCACTACCCTGGAAGCAATCAATGTTGGCATGAAGGCAGGTGTATATCGCATAATTCTTACACATTTCAGCCAAAGGTATCCAAAGATTCCAGTTTTCGACAAGGCCCACATGAGCAAAACTTGCATTGGATTCGACATGATGAGCATCAATGCAGCTGATTTACCAATGCTGCCTGAAGTTGTTCCTCACCTCAAGCTTCTGTTCAAGAATGAAATGGCATTGGATGATTCTGATGAAGTTTTGAATATTGCAGTGAATCAATGAACCTTTATTGATTAAATACATGGAAATATTATCATATTGATTTTATTTAAGATTTGAAAGAAATCAGAAGCAATCCATCCATTGTATTTGTTGCATATGCAATCAACCATACAAGTATAGGATCAGATCAAAATTGAAAAGCATGATTAATATACATACATGCATACATAACTAAAATACAACATATATATACTTCCATCTTAATATCTTTTTTGTATTAGTTGTATACATATACATTCAAAATATACAAACAAGACAAAGTGATCCTTGAATTAAGCTTGAAAATACAATTTTTAATTCAATAACATAATACCGTAAATTAATTAATTAACATTTTGTCGACTGAGCAAATCCATTCACCCATCTACTCACAGATTCATCTACTCACAGATTCATCTACTCACAGATTCATCTACTCAGATTCATCTACTCACAGATTCATCTACTCACAGATTCATCTACTTGCAGATTCAACTAACTCATTGCCGTTCTTTTACAGTTGCCCAGTCTGGTTTCTGTTCCATGATAAATAAGAAGGATCCCCAAGTTTTCTGAAATTGAATTAGATAATAAAACACAACATGTTAAATTGTTATCATTTCATTCATTTTCTGATTGTTAGAATCTCTTAAAAAACAAGAGAGGGAAAATGTCAAAAATAAATGGTGTGAAAAACAATGATGAATTTTAGCAGCTACCTTGGCTTGACCAGATAAATGATGACGAAAAGTATAGCCAGGAAGAAGCATATACCCCCAACAGTAAGATAAGCGATTCCGAGAAAGTCATTCTTCCCACCAAGCCAGCTTGTAGTCGAAAGTACCAATTTCTTTTTACCACTGAAACTGTAAGTGTTGTAATTATTTTCAAGAATAACTGTTATTACTTGATTCGCTGTCAGGTCTTGTTCGATCTTTCCGTACAACTTCCTAAAGGTTGGAAGAGCAGCAGTGCGCATCCACACTATGAGATCCTCTTGGTCGCTCAACTATTTAAAAGAAAAAGAAAAACCATTGAATCCAAATCTCCAATTAAGCCAGAATTCAAGTAATGTGTTTGTTCTACTTATTATTTATACTCACGGGTATGCTGTCATTAAGTTTTGCACCACCTATCAATTTTCCACTCTGGAAATTCTTGGGAAACACATTACTACCAAACTTGTGATCTCTGTCACTCTTCCAAGAAATGCCCTTCTTGTTCACTGCCAATTCTTGGGTGTTTATGCTGAATTTGTATGTGTCATTAAATAAACTCCAAGCTATGAGCCCACAAGGAACAATGGGTTTTCCATCATTGCTAGATTCAGGATCACAACCACTAGTGTCAGATCCATCATCACCACCTGATCCCCTCAACTGCACATCGTTCCGGCTTTTCACATACCTGATTTATTTATTTATTTATTTATAAATCAATCTATATTCTATGTATGTATGTTAAAAAAAGGCACAGGCATACCTGCGATGATTTTGGTAGAAGTTACTGAGTTCGTAGTATATATAAATGGGTTGTTTCATATCCTTGGGAACCTGCAACAAAATAACGATTCATCTTTTTAAAGAATTAAAAAAAAAAAGCAATAACAATAACAATAAAAAAAAGGAAAAAAGAAAAGGAACTGACCTTTAGTGTTCTAGTACAGGACTTTTCCGAATTCCCATTTTGTATATAGCCTACTTTATCATTCCGCATGTCTTCTGGTATACATTCGTAATCGTAACGATCTATAATTTCAACAACCTGAATAACAATAAAAAGAAAATCAATACAGAAAAAAGATGAATAAGGTAAGAAAAAAACATAAGTGGGTATGAAAAAATACATCGCGAGAAGCAAGGAGGGATGGAATTCCGATTGGGATGAAGACAACGCCAATAAGAAGAAATACAGATATAACCTGGAATAAAAGAGGATTTCAATTGATATGTAAATTTTTGTTTATAATTGATCGATCGATCTATTGAATACCTACCCATTGAGGTGTTAGAATCGGTTTGCAAGCCGGAAGCTCCTGTTGGGTGAATTTAGAATCTGAAAAGGAAAATAGAAGATTACTATTAGAAATCCGATATTAAAAATAAAAAAAAACGTATTATAAAGAGGGTTCAAAAACTCACATTTAGGTCTCTTAGAGTTCTTCTTGATAGCAGCGGCAACAGCAGCAGCAGGAGGAGGAGGCCCAGTACCTTCAGCGACTCCATTGATACCAGAAGAAGAGGCGTTGTTCATCGTGTCTTCTTCCCAGAAATACAAGAGGACGAATTATGGATTGTTGAAATTGATGATAACCGGGACGAAATTGAAATTCGGGATCTTATTTGATGATATCCGTAGAAGAGTAAGAAGAAGAAGAAGAAATATTCGTTATCGACTCCACACGACAGGATGAAGAATGGAAAGAATGGAAGATAAAGGTTGGAGAAATTTAGAATAAAAAAGAGGGATCAAGAATCATGGATCGATTGAGGAAGAGTCAAATTTGGTTGTTTCCATCTTTGAATCTTCCTCCTCATTCGACGCGGTCAGATTCTGCCTCTTAGGTTGTGCCGCAGGAAGGAAAAGCCCCTTAACATGTACCAATATCTATTCTTGACTTTTGTTCCAGACCAAGTCATCTTCTAAAATGGAAAATTGAAAAACCTTTTAATAATAACTCAAGTGGGGAAACTGGAGCCATCATAATAAATTCACATTTCATTCATCAAACATTCAGAAAATAAGTTAAATCTAATTTAAGCAGGGACTTAAAATCGAGTTTCTAAAAAAAGGGTATACATGAGTGTCTATATGTGTATTCAAATCATTGGAAATACAACATACAAATCAAATGAATAACAAATATGTACACACACAAACTGCTTACAACAACAACACAATGATGGGTCAAATTCCTCTAAAAGTCTCAGAGATTCAAGATATTTACATCTCGGTTCATAACCTGTCACGGATGATCTTTTCAATCTGCAAAAACAACGTCTGCTGCTCTTCCAATGTAAGATTTTGAAGAATCTGGATTTGTTTATTGTTTAAAAAAACATAAGGTTAGTTTAGTAGGCATGGATTAACTATGGTTATCAAAAATCAAAATGGAAATCAACTGTTTTCTCTGACTAATAATAAGGAAAAGAACCAACTTGATCTAGAATTGACTCCACTGAAATGCTTTGTGATGCGACAAATGATTGATGGTAGATGTAAGCAAACACAGCCATCACCATCTGCCCAATAATATTTTCAAAATAAACACATCGTCAATCTCTCATGATTCATGACTATTTTCTTTACATTCAACACTTGCCAAACAAAATTTTTTTATCAAATTGTTAAAATATGGTAAAACAATTTCATATTCAAAACAAAACAATTTCTTCAATGTCGAAACTAGTGTTACCTGACAGTCCATTCTGTCAGTGATCCCACCATGACCCGGGATACTGTCACCAAAGTCCTATGATAAATAAGCCAAACAACAAATATTACCAAGCAAAATTTATAAATTCAAAAATTAATTTTTTTCTTTAAGTTTTTCATCTCTGTCCATAGGTTGAAGAATCTTAGCAAACACCTTAATCTTAAAAGCCCTTTTGAAACCACTTGCAAAGAATCCCCCAAAAGGTGCAATTATTGATGCAAACAATCCAAAAGCTAAAGCATGCCATTGCAGGGGTAGTATTGATATTTTATTCCAAGGAAACTGCAAAAACAGGTGAAAACTAAAATCAGTCAAACCAAATATAAATCCAAACCAATTGAATCTCACAGTAACTGAACTGATCCACAATAACAGCTACAGATTAATACGTCTCAGATACTACATATGCCAACATCCAATCTAACGGGGGCCTGATGTCAGAATAGGAGATCTTATTAAAGATTACCAGAGGTTCGTGTCCCCTCCTTAGGACTTCTACTATGGAATTCCCCAAGATGCATTGCATGGCATATGTGGACTGAAACAAAACAGAAGACTCAAACAGCACTCCCTAAGGCCTTCAGAAATTTTCATTGGGGAAATCACTAAGGACATCAACATATCCTTTAACACAAAAGATTTCAAGAAAGGCTGTTGCTCTCAATTGAAAACTGCTATGCAACTATGAGAGACCAACCTACTGAGGCTATACAGACGATTACTTTATCACTAGATGTTGATGCTATATAGAAAAGAGTCTACGAACCTAGCTCATTCTCATCTATTCTTCTTTTTATCTTCAATGTATTAGGACATTTCCTTCCATTATTTCTTAATGAGAAATTTACTTCTATAAAAAACAAGTAATCCATAACAGATGCAAAGTCGGCAACTTTCACTGATCTGTTTAATTGGTCAAGCTAAAAATTCAATGGTTCGGCTAAAAATTTAAATGGTGGATAACAAGCAACGGATAACTATTACATTAATCATGTATGCTTGAATAAAATATTAATATTTTGAATCATAGTAGTAACTTAAAACACAATTGAGGAAGAGATTTGCATTAGCATGGTATAATCTCATGCTAAAAATACTGTGCAATGTAAAAAAGAATATATCTAGATCTTCAAAAAAATATAATAAAAATATGATGATTAAAAACAACACAATAGTCACTGGCAATTGTCCATTTGGTCTGTCTTAAAATTGACATACGACACATTATATGATAGAATCAAAATAATAAAAGAAAAATAATAAACATTTTGATTTAGGTTTACCCATTCAGGCACAATTCCAGAGAAATAATACAGCTTAGGTTTGAATAATGGACCAGGGTCACAATAAAGCCATCCAGTGGAGAGATCCTGCAGATAAGAAAGAGCAAACAGTATCATCATTTCAATATTTCTTCCAGAAAATACAAATCAAATGGTAAATAAATTAATATGCAATACCTTTCTTGCACAAGTAAACCATTGGAAACGGCCCAAGAAATTAGCAAGCTACACCAAATAACAAATTGACGTGTTAAATGTAAATTATGTAACAATAATGTGTAATTAAATAATAAATATAAAGAAAAAGGTTTGCATTACAATCAAACTAGAATAAGCATTGTTCATTTTTTCATAATATTTAAGACGACCAACTATATCATCGAACTCCTTTGGATTCAAAATAAATATTTTATGATATTGAGATAGATAACTATAATTAATATCAACATCCGTTTTTGTTTAATTGTGGAACATTGAGGTTATTCGATAGAACTTTAATTTTATAAAAAAATTGCAGTATTGATCTGTGATTACTGGATAAAATAGATATCTTTTAGGGAAGTCACAGGAACATAGGGGGATGCTAACTCTCTTTTTAGTTCTTACACTAATAGTAAAGATTGCTATGAAAACTAAATGATCAGAAAAAGGACTCACCAGAAAAGCCGAAAACATTGTAGTAATTGATGCACCTATGAAACCCTCCCACGTCTTTTTAGGAGAAAGCTTGATAAGAGGTGTTCTTCCAAAAAAGAAGCCCGTGAAATATGCAGCAATATCATTAATAACAATAAGTAAAGCTGGAAACAGAAACCTGTAAGAAAATCTAGAACAAGTAAGAAGAGAGCGAAAGAGACTTATTTCAAATGAGTTGGCAGAATAAGAAAAATGTGGTGCTAAAAAGAATATAAGGAAAAGATTAAATATTACTTCATTAAACATTCAAATATAATTTTCTAAACATTTTATGAATCCAAAACTCTAGACAAAATTAATAAAATAATACAATCTTTCCTTATGATAGTCAGTGATGTATGCCCAAGACAATATGATTATTATGATATAAACAGATGAACCGGGATCCGGGAATCAAGATTACCAGAAAATTCCTTCAAATATATTTCCAACGGTGAAAGAGGATTGTGCAAACACTATGAAGAGAATCATGTGCGTCCAAGCATATTGACTAAATTGATACTTATAAGTCTTCTTCTTGAGTGTCAAAATAAACCAAACAAAACCTGCAAACAACCAAAGAAGACGAAATAGAAGTGTGTGATTGACAAAATAAATATTAGATACTAGGAAGAAGAGGAAAATGATATTAAAAAGATTTTTCAATCCATAGTAGGGGGGATCTTGACATCTTGTAAATAGTAATGAAGATAATAAGAAAAAATACCAAACCTGCAAGGTACAAGAAATAGCAAATAAACATTTGGTATTTGATCAGCCCACTCACAAGCTGATATAACAATTTATCAGAAGTTACAGTGTTAACAAGCTGTCTGCTGAGAAAGCGGCCATAAGCAAACAACACTGCAGTGAAAAAGAAATGCCTACAAATAGAGCAAGAAAAAAATGATGATATAATGTATTCATAGGAAAAGGTGAAATAGTGAATTAGAGAGGTACAATAAAGTCAATACTACATGAGTATGAAGATTATAGTAAGTAAGTGATTAACGATAAAAGTACATATCCTATACCAATTTAAGAGCCTGAATCCTGGAAGACTTTTATCTTCGTTCACTCTTCTGAGTAGATTAAAAAGCTCCTTTGCCATATATATTTGAATGACAAGAACCATAGCCCAGATGTATAGATGGCCCATGTAGATAATAAATACAAAAGTACCAAGCATGCAAATGGATGAATTGACACGAATTCGCATGGATTTATACTTGTTCTGATCATTGAGAAGTAATTTGGATCCATTTGTCCTTTGTGGATCTGAGAAAGTCTGATATTTCACAAGAATGATATATTAGCATATTTTGCAGATTGGTAAAATTTGAAATGCGGGAGCAATATTAATGTAGAGAAAGAAAAGAAAAAAAGTGAGGAGATTATGGGGTAAAAAATGGCATGTAAAATACAGACAAATTAAAAGTATTCCAGAGTTGATCTTTTAAAGTAACATTAAATGAGTTGTAAGTTGTAAGTAAGATTTGTTGGTTTGGGGCTTTTAAATAATGTGAATTATATTGGTTTGACATTTGAGGAATGATAAATAGAATAGAATAGAATAAAATAAAAATAATACAAGGGAATCTGAAACGGTAGAAAGAAAACCCTAGGAATAGTATGAAGAATGGAATCTGAACTGACCTCATTTGATCTCTTACGATGTCGAATCCTTGGTGTGTTCTCGGGAGAAAGAGCAGTGGTGGCCGAAGTCCTATCATTTTGCATCGTTTTGACATAAACCAAAATCCCCTAAAGGCCTAAACTTAAATAAATAAAAAAAGGTGGATGGAAATCGATCCGTGTGACGTTAGATGGTAGACGGTAGATGTGAGTTGTTGGAGATAAGAAAATGGTGGAAGGAGAAAAATTTGAACGGCGGTCGATGATGGATCCGTTTATATATTAGCTTACCAACGTGAACGCGGTCGGACGGGAGCAGTAGATCTCCTCCACCACCTCCAACGCCGTCACTGAGATGGCTGTCGATCAAGTGAGGGAAAAGAGCGAACAGAGGTAATTTCGATTTGGGGGACTCCAAGTGTGTATGACAAAGAAGAGAGAGACAGAGACAGAGACAGAGAGAGAAAGATTCTCAGCCGTACATCTAGATTCTCTGATTCGGACGATCGTCGATCACGCCATCCACTTCCACCGTTCCATAAATTCATTTGTTGTTATTATTTTTTTTAAAGGGGATTTAAATTAAATAGAAAATAAAGAGATTACAAAGTAAACAATTAAGAGTAGATATGATGTATGAAATAGATATAGTGTGTTAATTCTCGGTTTGTAAGTCAGTAACCAATAACGAGACTTCCTCCTATTTTTTGATAATTGTATCTTCCAAATTTAACCTGTGCGATTTCCTTTCCCACTCGTGGATCTTAGGAACGCACTCATCACAACCGAATCAGGGGTTCCCTTGCGTGAACGTCGGCGGTGAAAACAACTCGGTTGCTGGTTCCCGGGAGGACTCGCACATGGTGGAGCAGCAACGCTCGCGATTTGCTAGCGCAGAATCGCTCGCTATTCTGCGGCTCACGCGAAGTCTCTCGGTGGAGCAACAGAAGGGAGTCGTGAAAGGGAATCAGTCGGAGCTTTTTGTCGCTCGCGGTCAAATCGGAAGAGAGGAGTCTGTCGCTCACAGAAAGTGGGCGTGATCTGTCGCTCGTGGGAAGTGGGCGATCTGTCGCTCGCAGTCACGGGGTGTTCGCTCGCTCGCAATCAGGCGTGGAGCCGCCGCGGTCACTCGATCCAGTTAAAAAAAAGTTAATCAGGAGTAGTATTGCAGCTGATCTAGGAGATCTCGCTCATTCCAGTCACTCGTTCTCGCTCGTTCCAGTCACTCGTTCTCGCTCGATCGCAGTCAGGGCTAGCTCGCGATCAGACGTTCCCTTGCTCGATGTTTGCTCGTTTACTCGCTCGTTCGCTCGTTAGGGTTCGTCTGCAAGGGACGCGCTATTCAGTTATTATTTAAAACACTCATGAAATCCTGACCGTTTATCTATTTCATCGAGAAAAAAAATCTCTTCAACATACAATAATCTCAAGGTATATTATTTAAAACACAATAATGGTAATATTAAAAAAGATTGTCTCAACTATTACAAATTAACCATCAAGTGCGTTGGAATTGGCAACCGTCAAAACCTGTAAATTAAAATAAATTAAATAACAATATACATCGTGGGCACGAATTAATTAGTTAGTTAGTTAGAACTTACTTGGATCCATGGTGACTAACATGGCAGTGCCACCGAAATCACAGGTTCCTCCAACAACCCTGGTCCTCTGCCAATAGCTGTTGAAGGCGAAGGACGCATGAGCGATCAATGTATCTGGTTGGTAACAAGATCCATTAGGTTGAATGGAATCGCAATCCGCCCCAGATCCACACGCGTAGTTCATAGCCTCTTGGATGATCGGATCTGGCACCGAGGGTTTTACAACGCACCACAGCTGGTAGTTAGACGACGACGGTGGTGGCGGCACCGAAGGTGGAGGATACACTACAGGCGGTTGGAATATCGGTGGACCAAATGTGTATTGCGGTGGTGGTGGCGACATTCGTAGCAGTAACGGTGGTGGTGGCGGATGTGGAGTGATGAGAGGAAGCGGTGGAGGATAAACACAATAAACGGGTTGGGGTTGGGGCTGTGACTGTGGCGAGAAAGAAGAAGAATGTGAGTCGGAGTGAACGACGAATGAACATAAGATGGCAATGCAGATGAGCAAGGGGGTCTTCATTATGGTAGTATGTCTCTATGAATCTGATCGGAGTGTGGTGTATTTATCAGCAGATCGATCGGAATGACTCCGTTGATATAAGGTAAGTACGTGGCAATCAAATTCGATCGATCTGTAACTCATTCATTGTAAAAGTAGTACATTCTTTCTCACTACTCACATTTTAATTTGAATCTTTCTTTGATTTTGGTATATGTGCTTTGCTTCACCGGAGAGGAATTCATCAAATCTCAAAAATCAAAAGTGAATCACACCACCGCTAATTACATTCTTCTTTCATCATTAATCAACTCTTTTTCTCTAACATTTCTATATTAATTATATATAGGCACACTTCAGGTATGTCGTACATTGAATGTATCATCGTTCGTAATCAAATCGTTGTCATTGGTATTTAATTCAATGACTAAAATAATATATTGCATAAGACACTAACACATGTATGACGTAAAATAATGTACTTACACATCCATTATTTTTATCTTCCAAACTCATCTTAACATTCTCATTTTCAATTCTCAAACACTTCAACTTCCACTTCTGTTTCCATTACCTTTTTCACATTAAACCAAAGTACTTCACCCTAGACATCTATCGATCACCATTGGTTTATATATTCATGATGTCTACGGTGAAGTACGATTTATCGTACGGTTTTCGTCTGTAGGTCCTCGACGTTTTACGCAACCTCCATCTATCTATCTATTTTGTATCAATCAAGTTAACATTAATAAAGTAATCATCTTTATCCGATTATCATGGTATCAGAGCAGTGTTAAAATCCTACTCCGGAAATCTCTCCGCGTCAACTCCAATCTTCAATCTTCGATGGCGATTCCAATCTTCGAAAATTTCTTCAACAACGCGTTCGACTAACAACGACGCAACAACATACATCTTCGAATCAATTCCAATCTTCGATTCAACGACGCACGACGCAACACCTACATGACTGAGATGGAAAAGAACACGACGAAATCTGAAAATTCGTTTTACAAATCGAAACAGACATATGAATTTGTGCAATTGGACTGGTGAGACATGCCTGATTACACCAGTCACTACCCATCAACGCCTCTCAACAAGGACTAGGGCTCCGTCGCTATGGCAGGACCCCCGGAGAGCTCCCACGGTGCGGAACATCGTTCTTCGTCCAGATCGCCGAGTTAGTCCGTAAGTCGCCCGATTGGACTACCAAGTCACCGACATACAGGATAACTCGCCGAGTTAAGGCAAGATCGGCAGTATGGTAGACTGTACGTCTTGGCCCTAGAAACTCGGCGAGTTAGCCCTTAACTAGGCGACTTCCATACCTGAATCGGCGACTTACGACCGTTACTCGGCGGCAGCCAACGTCATAAATGTTACCATATATGACCATAGGCGCGATCTCCGCCGATGAGTGCGCCCTCCGAGACCCTATAAAAGGGGTCCCAAGGGGACACTCAAAGGCACGATTCAAGTTCCACTCTCACACCAGAGCACTACACTACGAAACTCGCCGATTCTCACTAGAATCGCCTAGTTTCACTTGCAGGTATTTTGACGTAGAGCGTGCGTCGTGGACTCCAAAGCCTCCGGCATCAACCTCGCACCACCGCGAGCCCTGGTAGCAGATTCAGGGCTTCATCAGCTGGCGCCGTCTGTGGGACCTACCGAACCACCGGTATCCCGTCGTAATCGCGATTTTTTAAAAATCCGGCTCGAGCTCTCCCAAGAGTTCGCCGAGTTTGTCAAAAAATCGCCGACATAGATCGTCCGATTCTCGGTTAACGTCCGATTTAGCTTTAAATCGCCGACTTACCCTTGAGAATCGCCCGATCCGGAATATCGTCTGCTAGCTAAGAGTGCTGTCCACGACCTTGTTCGGGAATACACCTAACTCGCCGAGTTAACAATTAACTCGCCGACTTAGCACTTGTCTTTCCAACAGGCTCAGTCAGGTACCTCTCTGCTTTGGTACTTCTTCGCTTCCGCTTTCATGGCAATCATCGAAAAGCAGAAGCACCCTTACGCAACAAGGAGTAAGGGGAAAATGCCAGCAACT
>LFYR01000729.1:1353955-1375129 GCA_001185155.1 Zostera marina
TTGGTGCTGGATCAAACACATTGAACCTTGCTTGACGGGGGGGGGGTACTGGTGATACACCATGTTTCTTGTGCTCTCTTCAGGGGGGAGTACTGGTGAGACATGCCTGATTACACCAGTCACTACCCATCAACGCCTCTCAATAAGGACTAGGGCTCCGTCGCTATGGCAGGACCCCCGGAGAGCTCCCACGGTGCGGAACATCGTTCTTCGTCCAGATCGCCGAGTTAGCCCGTAAGTCGTCCGATTGGACTACCAAGTCGCCGACATACAGGATAACTCGCCGAGTTAAGGCAAGATCGGCAGTATGGTAGACTGTACGTCTTGGCCCTAGAAACTCGGCGAGTTAGCCCTTAACTAGGCGACTTCCATACCTGAATCAGCGACTTACGACCGTTACTCGACGGCAGCCAACGTCATAAATGTTACCATATATGACCATAGGCGCGATCTCCGCCGATGAGTGCGCCCTCCGAGACCCTATAAAAGGGGTCCCAAGGGGACACTCAAAGGCACGATTCAAGTTCCACTCTCACACCAGAGCACTACACTACGAAACTCGCCGATTCTCACTAGAATCGCCTAGTTTCACTTGCAGGTATTTTGACGTAGAGCGTGCGTCGTGGACTCCAAAGCCTCCGGCATCAACCTCGTACCACCGCGAGCCCTGATAGCAGATTCAGTGCTTCATCATGGACAACCCCTTCTTCTTGATCGGAGGCGAAAATCCCACCTTGCAGATGACAAAAATCAAGATGAACGGACTGAACTATCGAGTATGGGTTGTCCACATGCGAAGAGCTCTGTCAATAAAGAATAAATTGGGTTTATCAATGGAATCGAACCATCAAGGAACCACCAGAAACTGACCCAAAGTTCTGCCAATGGAGCAAATGCGACGACCTCGTGATCATCTGGATCACAAAAGCCCTGGATGCAACCATTGCATCGAACTTCATACACCAGACAGACGCGAGTGGGTACTAGAACAAACTCAAGAGCAGGTACAACAATACTAATATTAGACTTGTAAGATTTCAACTACACATTGACCTAGCAAAATGTGACCAAGGGGATGATAGCATAGACATCTACTACACCCGAATGGAGAGCGTTTGAGATTCTCTGAAATCATACAGAGAAAACATGCCCTACCACTGTTGTGTATGTACCGCAGTATGAAAAGTTAAATAACTAAACTGTACTAGATAACTATTAGTAGTTATTATAAGTAGTTACAAATGACAATTAGTTAGTGGTGGTTAGTGGTCACAAATAGCAAGTAGTTATCTAGTGACAATATAAATATACATTGATACTCATTAATAAAGGTACCTAAAGTTTTTTTCATTTCAAGGATTGTAAATTCTCATTTGGTATCAGTTGCGAATTGAAAATAACTACAATTCAGTTCGTTAATCACCCCATCAGAATAATCGATGACGACTCCAGGTCAGTCTGTTGCGGCCTTCGTAGATACCAATGGAGCTTTGTTTTTCAACATCGGCCACTGGTTCAAATCAGCGATGGCGCCAGGGAACTATTTGTTTTGGAAATCAACTTTCGAGGATGTATTATTTCTGAATGAGTTATCCGATATTGTTTGATCGGATGAAATCCCCTCGGAGAAGATATAGGTTGGAGAGAATCTGGAGGAAATTCCGAAGTATAAGACCTGACAAAGTCGCAATAGACTTGTTTATGGATAGATTAAGACCACCACAGGCTCAACCGGTTATCAATTTATCCAGAATTGCGCCACTGCTCGGGAGGCATGGCGTGTTCTTGAGTTATCTAGTTATCACTAGAAAATAGTTATCTAGTACGGTTTAGTTATTTCACTCTTCATACGCAGGATAAGAAGAAGAAGTCAATCAAGCTCATGGGTTTCTTAGGAGGGCTCCATGAATCTTACACCCAAGCAAAAGGAATGATACTCATAATGAGTCCATTACCAGACCTAGACAAAACATATCAAATGCTGATCCAGGAAGAACATCAAAGAAGTGTCGGCAACGACACAAACTCCACCGCCAGTGAGTCCATAACATTAATGGTACAGAAACGCAGAATAAACTACAAAACAAATGAGAGAAGCAATGAAAGGACATCAGACTTTGAAGGAAATACTACACAAGCTGCAAGAAAAAGGGACATATAGTGGATACATGTTACTTTATCTATGGGTTCCCAGAAGGACACCCTTCACGGAAGAAAATTTAACAACAAGAAGAAGAAAGAATTTTCACAGAAAACCAACACGGACAAAGATAAAAACTACCTTGCTACATCAGAAAGCGAAGGAACGACAGAGAATCAAGTTGAGGATAAATCGAGACCAACTCACACTCAACTGATCATCTAAATTACAAATCAAAACATGCATGATAAAAGACATCACCAAGGCTATCACACAACAAATGACCATTCTTCTAGATATTACAGCTCAAGGCTCAAGCAGAGCACCTCCAGATAAAGGTGGATACTATGATTGCCTCCAAGAAAGCCAGAGAAATAACACACACGAAGGAGGGCATGGAACACAAAGCGACGGATATGATCGTGGGGGATACTGTTGGATCGTGATCCGAGACTATAAGGGGGTAAATAGTCTATTTTCGATTTTCACAGGTTAAATGCGAAATTACCTGTAAACACTTAAATAAACCACGGGTTGAACAATAGTAATATTATATGAGTTAAATAACTTGACCAGATGACTGGATATATAATTGACAAATTAAGCTTGACCATGAGCATAGAAAAAGAAAGCGGCGTCTAGTTGGGATAAACATATGCCCACTACTCTTAAAATCTCACTAAGGAAACGTGGGATGGGGAGAATGGGGAAATTAGTAAAGTAGTATTTAGGGAGGGCCACCATGTAATAAGGCGTCACATCTCCCGTGAACTCTTCAGGGTGGAGCCAGTAAACCCTTTCTCTCAACTCAAGGTTCATCAAAACTTTAATCACAACCTTTTTTGATAGCCGGTTTGTAGAAACACGGTTCTCAGGCTTGGGATAGCCAGTGATTGAAGGAGAAATGGACCTTATGGAACCACAATCCACCCCATATGGTTGTTCCTTTACTTGAGGAGGAACATGATGGTAATTATGGGGAGGGATAACGTAGACACTCCATCTCTTCCGAATCCCATTGGGTTCATTGTAAAAAGGAGCAGGACCCCCATTGTCTTCATTAATCGAACATGGAAAGGGGTAAGGAGTCATGGATTTCTTCAGCTTCTCTGGGATAAAGGGAGGGGGGGTCTAAGAGGATGTCGTCTTCAGTCACCTCTGGCGGTAGTCTAACAGGAGAAAGAGGCGGGACAGGGCTACGAGAAATGGCTATGTCGTTAGAGGTAGGCATCCGCTTATCTTGTGAAACTAGCTCGTTTTTGTCAGCCTCCCCCTCCGATTCACTACGACTGCTACTCAAATCCCCACCACCCCCAGAATGGGCAGATGTAGGACTCTAACCACTAACAGAGTAGGAGGCAGAGGTCTCAGAATCTTCGGAACTCCCCTCGCTAGGAGAAGAATCAGGGCCTACAAGAAAGGCTAATAAATAAACTCTGCCCAACGATAGAAAAATAAGAAGGGTACGAGAAACTTACTGCTGGGCTTAGTAGGCTTGAGAGGTGGCATTGACTTTAAGGCCTTACTCTACGAAGTTGCCTTCGGCGGCGAGACCTTTTTAGCAGAAGAGCCCACAGGCGGAGCCTCAACAGAGATGTTTGATCCATAGGCCTGGATGGTTATAGAACCACCCTCAGCCACAGGGATAAGCTAGTAAGAGGTGTCCCCCGCATCATCTTTGGACCTCTCGGCCCGACTCTTTACAACATAAACCTTAGAGAGTTTACTAGTTTGGTTCTTTCCAAAAGACATAGTTAGCAGAAAGTTGTAGTAAAAATAAAGATCAGAAATTTAGAAGAAAGAAGTCGACATTCACAGACGTCGACATTTCAAAAAAATCGACTAAAAAAAATTGACATGAAAAAGTGACACTCCCCAGAAGTCGACTTACGAAGGCCGAACTCAAGAAGCCGCCCCCGCCCCTAGGGTGTACTTCAGGAAAAGCCGGCCAAAAGAATCGATAGAAAGAAGTCGACCCACCATCCGAAAGGGAGGATTCCTAAAAAATTGACAGCAAGAGTCGACATTAGAGAAATCGACCCCTTCCCGAGGATGAGACGACCACAAAAGTCGACCCCAGAAGTCGACTCCGAGAAGACGACCCCAAGATAGGGCAAAGGTGACTCCAAGAAACTCAATTTCGAAAAGTCAGGCTCAGGGAAATCAACCCCTTTTTCACAGTGCAAGTCGAACCCTTACATTGGAAATCTCGAGCGTTGAGAAGTCGAGGACCGGAGCGAAAAGGTCGAGTTGGGAGATCGGAGAATGTGGAAGAATGAATCATCCAACCCCTTGGCTATTTATAGCCAAAAGTCGAGAAGTTGAAACATCGCGGGCCAGATGGGCCTATCGGGCTCTAGAACAGGCTCAGTCCAAAACACTGCCGCCCGACATTCCAACATCGATGGAATATCGTCGGCTTGGCCGCCAGGAACCATTATACCGGCGGCCAGGCCGCCGGAATTTGCCGCCAGAACTGCGCTGGTTTTTTGTAGTGCCAGCTCGACATCACAGATCCAATGCTCGACATTTCCAGGCTCACGCTCAACGTGAGATTTTGACATCGGTCGATGTTCGAAAGCTCGACATCTGGACCGTAGGTCTGAAAATCACGGCCCAAGATTTTGACATCGGTCGATCCTCGAAGGCTCGACATTTTTAAATGCGGCTCGATATCTGGACCGTAGGTCTGAAAATCAAGGTGCGAGATTTTGACATCGGTCGATGCTCGAAGGCTCGGCATTTTCAAAATGCGGCTCGATATCTGGACCGTAGGTTTGAAAATCAAGGTGCGAGATTTTGACATCGGTCGATGCTCGAAGGCTCGGCATTTTCAAAATGCGGCTCGACATCTGGACCGTAGGTCTGAAAATCAAGGTGCGAGATTTTGACATCGGTCGATGCTTGAAGGCTCGGCATTTTCAAAATGCGGCTCGACATCTGGACCGTAGGTCTGAAAATTAAGACGCGACATTTTGATATCGGTCGATGCTCGAAGGCTCGGCATTTAAAAAAAAAATGCGGTTCGACATCTGGACCATAGGTCTGAAAATCAAGGCGCGAGATTTTGACATTGGTCGATGCTCGAAGGCTCGGCATTTAAAAAAAAAACACGACTCGACATCTGGACCGTAGGTCTGAAAATCAAGGCGTGAGATTTTGACATCGGTCGATGCTCGAAGGCTCGACATTTTTAAAAAAAATGCAGCTCGACATCTGGACCGTAAGTTTGAAAATCAAGGCGTGACATTTTGACATCGGCTCGGCATTTAAAAAAAAAATGCGGCTCGACATCTGGACTGTAGGTCTGAAAATCAAGGCGCGACATTTTGACATTGATCGATGCTCGAAGGCTTGATATTTTTAAAATGTGGTTCGACATCTGGACGATAAGTCTGAAAATTACGATGCGAGATTTTAACATCGTTCGACTATCAAATACTCGACATTTCGATTAAGTCGACGACACGACTCGATTTCTCGACCAAAAAATTAAGAGAAACAACTCGACATTTCACAACACATGTTGACATTTTCAAAAATACAGGTCCCCCCTATTTAAAAATTGATACGACGGCGAAGCCGCCTGGGAACATCAGCCATGAGGGACCTAGCACGACGGGAACGCGTCCGACGGCGACTACGTCTCGCAACCGCAGCAGGTTCCCTAATAGAAAGATCTCCGACAGACCACTTCTCGAACAAGGTCTCCCGAGCAGCAACACTCTGCCGCTCCAAAATGATCTGACAAAGAGCGGACAGATCTAAAGCAGGTGCACGAGGGTCAACTAAACCCAAAATTTTGTTAAACTCTTCGATCTCTCCCTGTACAAAATCAGCAAGGAGACTCACAAGAAGAGCCATGTCTGAGATAAGTAAAAAAACCAGACACCTATTTATATGGGTCAAAGAGAGCAGGACCAACATAAAAAGTCGACCAGTGAAAGTCGAGGCCTAGAAGTCGACCGAGAAAGTCGAGGCCAAAAAAGTCGACCCCCTTAAAAAGGTCAAATCTGGAATTTTCACGAAGACAAAGGGGTGTACGAGAAATACCTCTGGAATTTCATCAAGACAGGGGGATGTACGACAAATACCTCTGGAACTTCACCAAGACAGAGGGGTGTACGACAAATACCTCTGAAACTTCACCAAGACAGAGGGGTGTACGACAAATACCTCTGGAACTTCACCAAGACAGAGGGGTGTACGACAAATACCTCTGGAACTTCACCAAGACAGGAGGTGTACGAGAAATACCTCTGGAACTTCACCAAGACAGGGGGTGTACGAGAAATACCTCTGGAACTTCACCAAGACAGGGGGTGTACGAGAAATACCTCTGGAACTTCACCAAAACAGGGGGTGTACTAGAAATACCTCTGGAATTTCACCAAAACAGGGGGTGTACGACAAATACCTCTGGAACTTCACCAAGACAGGGGGTGTACTAGAAATACCCCTGAGTTACCGCCTATCGGGAAAGTGAAAAGGCAAGGAATCCGACTAAGGTTCGGTTACGCGCTCAAGCGGACAACGTCCAAAGGGTCAGGAATAGGCTCACACGGACAGCGGCTCGCTCACTTCAGGTTGCTCGTAACAGGCACTGGCAGGGGGAGGAAGGGGGGTAACCTCGAAAATATAGGTTGTGCATCAAACCTTACGAGTACGAGAACGGGTCTCCTATAGCTATGTGGAAGGGGGGAACCCTGGTGATACCAAGGTAGGGATACCCACCACAACGAGCGAAGGAGGAGGGAGTACTGGTGATGCAGGATCTGACGCTCAGATCGCATCAACAAGACCAGGAAGCAGTCCCCAAAAAACCTAATACGTATCGAGGGGGGGAATACTGGTGATACAGTATCCGAGACTTGATCACGACACCAAATTGAGATAGCCCAAAATGGGTGGTAAGTACCTGTATAGACAATGGGAGGCCCCAGTCGACCCCTGCAGGACGACTTTTGCCAAGTCGACTCCCAAGGAAGTCGAGGGCTAAAGTCGGCTCTGAGGAAGTCGACCTGGGCCAGATCCGGACGGTTAGAGCCTTAATGACCAGATTACCCCATAAGAACTCTATAAATAGGGGCCACTTCCACTCATTAGGGTTAGGTGGATTGGAGTGAGAGAGAACCCCTGCCAGAGCGAGCCTGAGCGACTGAGGTGTTCGAGCTGTTTCCGGCGAAGTTCCTGGCCCAACGTTTGTTCGAAGAGTCGTCCGAGCACTGGTCGGGTTCCACCCTTATCGCATATCAATGTCGTTCCTTCAATTCCTTCCGCAAAATGAAAAGCATGCATGTGATAACACCTCCATAATCATGATAAAAAGTAGTAGCGATAGAGGGTCCCCTTTTCGGAGGCCTCTACCTCAACGAAACCCCTCGACCAAAATGAGAATCTTGTAAAAGTAATGTAGTCCATAATGATAGAAATTAAGCGCGAATCAAAATTCATACCTCGTAGTGTGCCCTCGATTACTTTCCAGTACATGGAACTGAATGTTTTTTGAAGATTGATGCATCCCCACACTCTTTTTGAAGTGGATTTCTGATCAAATTCTCTGAGTAATTCTTCTATCTGCTAATGCTGAGTTATCAATTATGCCCTCCCCTTCACAAAAGCACATTGATTTTTAGAGATTATCATCGGCATAATTTCGCCAAGTCTTGAAACAATCATCTTTGCAACTGCCTTATAAATCACGTTCATACAGGAGATATGGGTCGATATTGTTCGATGTTCGTCGAAGATAGAATCTTGGGAATCAAGGTTATAAAAGTCAATTGTGTCTATTTGGATCCAGAAGAACCCGAATAAATTGGGTGATGTTTATAAATAAAGAAGACTGAAAATATAAATTAGTTAATTTAGTTTCTCCATTACATCAGCACGTCGAAAAGTTATTGTTTTTCTCCTCGATTGTTCGTTCTGTTTTATTAAACACTGACCAATACATAGATAAACCGGGTGAGTGACAATAAAAAGACTGTTAGATTAAACAACGACGGACTGGATCAGTTTGACGCACTAAACCTCGGCACATAAGAAATTAACTAGTATATATATATAGGATCCATTTTTGCTGAGGTTCACGGTAGCTGCGGATTGTTGCGGACCGGTCATCTAGCTATTCGTTTTTCGTGTCGTTTATCAACCGTTGGTTCAAATCGTCCTCTCGGGTACATATTAAGGCCTTGTCACCATGCTGCGTACATGAGATGTACTCACAGGCGCCCATGCTCCTCGCTGGTCAGGTATCGCAGCACCTGCCGTACCTCAACACGTCTTCGTCAGTCCAATGTCCGATTTATTTTTGGTTATTTTTCCAGCTCGATATATATTGGTTTCGGTCAGGCGACGAATTTTTGGCCGTCGTCATTTGCTCCAACGGAATCGCGGTTCCATTTTGCAATTTCCATTCTACGGACGGGAATCGTGAAGACGGAACCGCGATTTCCATTCCGCGGACGGAATCGCGATGTCGAAATCGTGGCATCGCGGCACATTGTGTTTTCGAATGTCCGATGCGGAGGTCATACCTGCCACTGTTTGGCATGTGGATCCATGCCTGGAATTCTGCCATGACGTTCTTCCCCCACGTAGATGCGGAACTCAACGTTGGCCATAGGATTTCAATCATGCTGCATCCGGACACCCATCCTCAGCGGGCAGGACACCCATCCATCCATTTCATCTGATTTTTTTTCTTCCTTTTAGGTGTTTTTGGACTCATTGGAAATGAACTTCCATGAAATTTCAAAATTGAGAAGTAATATGTATGCATTATTCCATACACATGAGATTACAAAATTGGTGGCCAGTGTCCATCAGAGTCCAGTGGAAATATTTACTGCCTTGACCACCTTGTCAGCAATGGAAATTTTTGCTCCTAAACATCATTCATTGATTGATTCATAAAAGAAGAAAAAAAGAACAAGGACCCATCTTCTCCACTCGATCGATCATGGTTCGGTTCTCAAGACAGAGGTGCTCTTTGCGGAGCAGCTCCCTTCCTCTTGTTGCTGAGAGAGAGAACGATTTGTGGGAGAAATCCAGCACTAGCAGTACTGGTGTTGTTACTTCCAGAACATTTCTTTTCCTTATTGCTCCTCTTGTTCTTTTTGCTGTTGTTATTTTCAACATCAACGCTGCTTCCACTGCCTCCATTTCCAGTCCCACCATCATTTCTCAGTGGGTTTTGGAGGATTGAATTGGGGGTTATTCCACCCTCTTCTTCCACTTCTAGTCCATCAAAGAAACCAGAGAATGAGATGTCTGAATCATTGATGCGATGCAAGATCCCAGCCAGATCTTGGCCTTGCATCATCACATGATCAACCTGTAATTAAAATGCATAATAATTTATAAATAGGATTTATTTTGGTCAAATCTCTATATATTGATCTATGAAGAGAGCAATAATTAATGGTATAAGAGTGGGGACTTGTAGATAGATAGATAGATAGATAGATAGATAGATACCTTGCAGAAGAGGGAACAGAAGTGGAAAGGGTCCTGGAGTATTCTGTCACAAGTCAGACAGATGTTGCCTGAGCCTTTGAATGGTCTTGACTGTGGCCTCTGCTTCAAGAACACCACTTTTGCACTGTTTATGGTATATGCCTGCATGCATGGTATCAATGCAAACAACAACACTTAATCATTCTAAAATCAAAATCAATTGTTAATTAATTCATTCTGAACAGTCCATGACTGAGTGTTTTGTTTCACCTGAACACAGGAGCAGTCAATCAATTTCTCAAGATCATCCAGTCTCACCACATCATTATACACATATCTTCTCACCTGCAGTGATTAAGAATTTAATTACTTAAGTTTCAATGATTGGTTAATCATGTAAAGACCTGTTGAGTTTTTAGTCTTTCAAAAGAAAGAAAGAAACCCAGAAATACCCCTGTGTCAGTGGTGTGGACAAATTGGGGATCATGATACATTGATACCATGTGGGAAGATGTACGGACGGCGAAGACCGACATGGTAACTTGGTATTTGTTCCTGATATTGACCATTTTGATAATGTTGTGGAGGTTTGAAAACTGGTATTTTTCCAGGGGGGGCAGTTGGGTGATTTTATATTATCACACGACAATCTAGCTAGATATTATTATCTATCTATCTATCTACAATGAAATGAATTAATCCAATTTATCAGAGGTAAAATTCATTCCATGGTGAGAAACTGAGAATGAACAATTGAAGAGAGTGAAGAAGAGATTACTAATGTAAAATTCATTCCACTGATACCATAAAAGGAACCCACCCACCCCCAACTTTGTTTTCCCAAAACTCTACTGCTCAGCAAAACACCAAGTTAAGTTGCACAAAACGAAAACGAAAACGAGTTGTGATGATGATCGATCGCGATCGATCTGGGTTGTGAAATAATGAGTTGTTTTATTACCTGAAGAAGAGGGTGGTGGCGGTGAGAAGAAGTTGCAGAGCAGTGAGGACAGATACTCCTGCAACACTCAAGACAGAAGATATTCTTCTCGTTCTTCTTCCTGTTATCATGAACACCACAGGCCGCGAAGAAAGTCTCAGCCACCAGTCCTCCCAACCATGCCGGAGGTCTCATTGCCCCATACGAGTCTCTCACCATCTGGTTTTCGCTGCAGAGTTTTGAAAACGTGTTAGTAAGTAAAGTCACAGACGACCCAATTCTCGGATTTGTTGGTTCGATGTGTCTGTCTGGCCTTTGGGGTTTGACAGACAGAAAGTTGGTGCCGGAAACAGGACAAGGGATGGATGAGATTAGAAGAAGAAGAAGAAGAAGGAAAGTTTGGCAAAATCCTATCGACTTGTGTGCACTGTTTATAGAATGGGAAGAATGGTAAAGGAAGGAAGGAAGAAACAAAAGAGAGAGAGCAGAGAAACAGACTCCTCAGTAGTCCTCTGCTGGTTTGCTTTTCTTTTTTCTTTTTTGCACTCTCTCTTCTCTGTGTGTTCTCTGAGTGAGGGAAGAAGACACACACACTATAACAACTCTCACAGCTCACAGCTTCGTTAGAAGAGACAACAAAACCACCCTTCGCAGGAAATATATCAAAATATAAATATGTTTTTTCCTTTAAATAATCACTTAATTACACATTCATTTTCTGATTTTCTGCTCAGATTGAACAATCATAGTTTGAATGTTTGAATGTTTGATTGATCCATTTAAGATCGATTTCCTACTTTAGTTGGTAGTTTACCATTTTACGGAATCTACCAAATAACAAAAATTATTTCACATTCTACCTGCAGGACTGCACTCTTCTTCATTCTTCATTCTTCAGGGGGGTTTTCAAATCTGGAATCTTATCTCCTTAATATCTTGGATTCTGGGAAGACGAGTGAATAGGTTGCTTACATGCAATCATGCATGAGCATGACGCATGGTCGAGGGAGGGCTCGAGGCTTGGTAATTAATTAATGCTTATTCTCAATCCATTCTCCATTTCCCAAAACCCCCAAAGCCAAAAACCTTCAAACCATGCTTCATGATGATGATGATGATTATGTAGTATAAAAAGTATTATATCACACAACTATGTATTTCGTACAAATGATAAAAAAAATTCTCAACCCTAGAACCTAGAGGTATTTATACAATCATTATTGAGCTTCGTACAAGCCTGTTGGGCTGGATCGGGCCAGACCCGATGGTCTCGGTCTTCGGGAATATCATCAATGCTTTTATAAATAAAATTTGTTTAATTGTGTAAACTATCTGTACTGTACTCTGTAAGGTGTAATCAATTAATTCTCTTCTTGTTTTTGAAAACAAAAATCTTCTTCGCCTGTTTCTTTGAAATATACATATACAATGAGTTTCAGGTGCGGCGTTCACCCGACGACGGAGGAGAGGAACCGCACCTCCCTTGTGTCGAAGACCGCAGTGGGCGTCCACGACTAGTCCAATCACAAATTTCCTCTGCAAATTGCGATTGGACAAGACATATCGTGGATTGAATTCCGTGGGCCGTACCAACGAATTGTCGTGGCATTTATGATGACACAGTCGTGCGCACGTATGACGTTCAGTAGGGTGATCGCCTCGTGCGTCCTAATATCTAGGTTGAATTTTCATCTCCGTCCCACCGCTCCCGTCGCGTCTCGCCGTTGTTCTTCGCGTCGTCCCGAGAACGCGATCATTAGTGTTGGTATGGGTGGCAAACGGAAATTCGGGAGCCTTCGTCTTTAAATTCACGATACTCCGATCTCAATTCCACACAATTTCGGCTCTCCAGCGACGACGACCGATTCACACTCCGACGATTCACCTTCCTCTGGGGCGATCCAAATTTAGTAAACTCATTAAATCCGGATAATATGTATATAATGAAAAAAAATCATGAATTAATACATAGTTCAACTCAAGCAATATTAATTTGTCATAAGATTCGAGACAATAATTAAAAAATGTCATAAAATGATTGTAATTAGCTGAGTAAAATAATATGCAAGTACGTTGTGGCCTTGTGGGGTTACCCCAAGAGCTACCCTCATAGCTACTCTAGGGTTACTCAAGAGCCACCCCTAGAGCCATCCCAGAGCTACTTTGGGGTTAATCAAGTGCTACCCCCAGAGATATCCTAGAGCTACTCTGGGGTTACTCAAGAGCTACCCCAGAGCCATTCCATAGCTACTCTGGGGCTACTCAAGAGCTACCCTAGAGCCATCTCAGAATAACTCTGGGGTTACTTAAGAGATATCCCAGAGAAATCTCAGAGACACTCTAATAATACTCAAGAGCTATCCCAGTTAATCACACACATTTTCAATGGGCTGCAATGTTTATTTCTTAGGGCCCAATAGTCCAATATTAGTTTTAGTATTTAAACATACTTAGGTTAATTTTCTAATTAAGTTTTTGTAATTAAACAGTAAAGTGTCGTTTCATTTTATATATATTGAAAAGGGAAACCCCCATTCCCAAAACAACGCGCTTCTCCGTTCTCTGATCTCCGATCGTCGACGTTCTTTACTCTGTGTTGTTTGATCATTTGGTTTATTTAATATCTGTTATTTATAATTATTCATCCCTTGTTTACTGCATTAGTTTCTTCATGGTATCAGGACGGGCACACTGAACTTGCGATTTTTCCTAACCCTCTTTACGTTATTGGCTGGATCTGCGATTTGTGGGTGCTCCCTTTTAATCTTCAAACGAATCTGATACTTGCTATCATCCTTTGTCTCTCTTCTTGGACAACCCCTTCACATACAAATCTGGTACTTGCTATCTCGTGATCCACTCTACCTCCTACACCACACTTCACCAAGAAGGAACCTGTTTGTTGGTACCACCAACATCCTCAAATTTGTGACACCAAAGACTTGGCCATACTTCAATGGGCCGACTCAATTATATTTTTAATTAACATTATCTTGATTTTAAACCTACAAACAATATTACTCATTGTGAAACTTGTCACTTTTCAAAACAACATAGATTATCATTTCCTAAAAATGCATCTAGATGTGATAACATGTTTGATTTAGTTCATATGGATGTATGGGGGAGCTTCTCCACTTCAACCATTGAAAGGAAAAGATACTTCCTAACCTTGGTTGATGATCACACCAGGTACACTTGGGTATACTTGCTTGTTTCAAAGTCTGAATGTTATAATTTTTTTATAAATTTCTTCAACTTGATTAAGACACAATTTTAGACCACAATCAAAGCCATTAGGTCAGACAATGGAGGAAAATTTTTCTCCTCCATCATGAAGTCTTTCCTTGAAACTAAAGGCATTAACCATTTTTCAAGCTTCCCTCATACACCTCAACAAAATGGGGGTAGTAGAGAGGAAGCATCAACATATCTTAAATGTAGCTAGGGCAATTCAAATGCAATTCTCCCTACACACCAAACTCTAGGGTTTCTCAATTCTTCATGCTGTTTATATAATAAACAGACTTCCATCCAAGGTTTCTGATCACAAATCCCCCTATGAGACTCTATTCAACAAAATTTCAAATTAAAGTACAACAACTTAAAAGCCTTTGGATGTCTTGCATATGTTACAACCCTTGTAAGAGAAAATAAATTCTCATCAAGGGCTAAAAGATGCATGTATATTGGAAACTTATCAAATCAAAAGGGTTATATTTTATATGATCTAAAGACACACAACATCTCTGTCAACAAAGATGTTGTCTTTCATGAGAACATTTTCTCATTGGAGAACACTCAAACAACCCCTGAAACAAATATTTCAGCTCCTACATCTGATGACTTGGAAAGCCATGAAAATCTCCCAATTCAGGAAAATGTTAATAATCAAAATCTAATATCAGAGGAAGAGGTGAATCCATCTTACAAAAGGTTATTTACCTCTCACACTGATTTTCTTGATAAAATCTCCACAACCCCTGAACCATCTTCTTACAATCAAGCAAAATCAAACCCCAACTGGGTTAAGGCAATGAACGAAGAGCTTAATGCTCTTGAATTGAATGACACTTGGGAAATTGTTCCCAAACCAAGAGACAGAAAAGTCATTGGATCTAGATGGGTCTACAAAGTCAAATACAAGTTCAATGGGGACATTGAAAGACTCAAGACTAGGCTTGTGGCTAAGGATCATACTCAAATTGAAGGCTTTGATTATACTAAAATATTCTCTCCTGTTGCCAAAAATAGTTTAAGTAAGAACCCTCATTGCAGTTTCCTCCATCAAAAGTTGGCACATATTTCAAATGGATGTAAGCAATGTTTTTCTCCATGGTGATCTTACTGAAGAAATCTTTATGAACTCCCCTCTAGGCACGCTGTCATCTGATGACACTAGGGTCTGTAAACTTAAAAAATCCCTATATGGCCTAAAACAGACCAATAGAAACTGATATAAAAAACTAATCAACTCACTTCTATCCTTTGGATTCACACAATCCAAGGCAGACTATACTCTAATTTTCAAACAGACCCCTACCCCATACACTTGTCTGTTAATATATGTTGATGATCTTATCATCTCTGAAGACTCTTTGGATGACATAGAAAAATTAAAAAAACATTTACACAATGAATTCCATATAAAAGACCTTAGGAAACTTAAATATTTTCTTGGGATTAAAGTATCTCAATCCTTTCAAGGAATCTTCATATCCCAAAAGAAATATGCTCTTGATATACTCCATGAATTTAAACAATTGGGATCTGCTCCTTCCAACATACCTTTAAAACATGATCTGAAAAATGACCAATCAAGTCCTACCTTAAATGACCCTTCCCAATTCAGAAAATTAATTGGCAAGCTACTCTATCTGACCATAACAAGGCCTGATATTGCCTTCTCTGTAAGTCATCTCAGTCAGTTCCTTGCCAACCCCACTCAATCACATTTCAATATTGACATTTAAATTCTCAAATATATCAAAAATGCCCCAGCCAAAGGCATATTATACAAAAGAAATACTTCTATCAAACTTGATGCTTTTTGTGATGATGATTGGGCTGGTTGCCCAACATCCAGAAAATCCATAACAGGTTACTGCATATTGCTTGGAAATTCAATCATATCTTCTTGGAAATCAAAAAAATAACCTACCATCTCTAAATCTTTTGCAGAATCTAAATATAGGGCAATGACCTCTACTGTTTGTGAAATCATGTGGCTACATTATTTTTTAAATGATTTCCAGGTGAAACCAAACAGCAACACTCATTTATATTGTGATAATCAGACTTCCATACATATAGCCTCAAACCTTGTCTTTCATGAAAGAACAAAGCATATTGAGATTGATTGTCATCTTGTTAGGGATCATTTTCAAGCTGGTTTATTTAAATTACATTATATTTCATCTCAAAATCAACTTGCAGATATTTTGACAAAACCTACTGTTGTGCAAAGCTTAAGAAACATACTACCCAAGCTGGGAATATATGATATCCACTCTCCATCTTGAGGGGGGTATTAATCACACTCACATTTTCAATGTGCTGCAATGTTTATTTCTTAGGGCTTAGCCTAATATTAGTTTTAGTATTTAAACACACTTAGGTTAATTTTCTAATTAGGTTTTTGTAATCAAACAGTAAAGTGTCGTTTCATTTTATATATATTGAAAAGGGAAACCCCCATTCCCAAAACAGCGCGCTTCTCCGTTCTTTGATCTCCGATTGCCGGCGTTCTCTACTCTGTGTTGTTTGATCATTTGGTTTATTTAATATCTGTTATTCATATTTATTCATCCCTTGCTTACTGCATTAGTTTCTTCATTCCCCATAGCTATCTCAACAACTGAAATATGATTCAAATTAAGAAAACTCCTTTAAATGCCATGGAATGTGTAATAGTCGATCCGTTGATCGGCTACCGGAGGTCGGAGCTGGACAGAGAAGAGGAAGACTTTCCCGCAGGCGGGCCGGAGGTTGGAAGAAGAATCTCCTTGCGGAGCCGGAGGGGGAAGACGTTAGTTGAACCCAAATGACTTTCGATGCTCTGGCCATCGATTTCTATTCAATTTATAAAGTTTTTGAAACAGAAATTACAATTCGGTTACAACCGATTCGACGTGTATACTAGTTTTAGTCTATTTTATTCATAGTCGAAGTCCGTCAGTTGCGTCGTCCGGCGGAGTCGTCGTGGGCGTGCGGGTCCAGGGTCAACGGGTTGCTGCTCCGCGCGGCCCTGTTCTTCCAGCCGTTCGACTTGGGCGTCCGCTTCCTCCGAGCTGTCCAAGATGCCCAAGTCCTGTCCTAGTTGCTCCTGGATGATTGCTGTGTCCAAAGCTACTGTTATAGAATGGTGGTCTGAAATTTTCATTGAACAGAAAGTAGAGATATATATGATTCGAAGGCAGAACGACTGAAATCTGAATCGAGGCAAAAGAACCTCTGTGAATGCTATTATAGTATACACAGAATTTGTACTGAATCACATAAAAAGGTAGGAAAGAACATCTGAAATCCTCATTCAGAAGGAAGTATAATGAATCACATTTTAATGTAGAACAACTAAAATATGAATCGAAGGGAGAGACCTTCTGAAATATTTTCATAATTTCTTAAAGTTCAACTAAATCACAGATATAAGGTAGGTAATCTGAAATCTTCAATCAGTAGGAAGTAAAAATAAAAGAAAAATTAAAATGAATTACTTCAGCAGGAAGTAAATATTAACTCAGTAAATGTACAGGCAGTATAAACAAAATAAATAAAAAATTGGGGAAAAAACACCTGAAAACATGATCTGTGAATGATTCGGTAGAAATTAAATCAAAATGCTTATTCAGTAAGGACCAAAATTGAAATAGGAAAGGCTAAAAATTGAACTATATCAGAAACACTGAAAAAAAAGACCAGAACATAAACAAAGGTAGTTCATTTGTATGTTTTGACTCATAAAATGCTGGAAATTGAAAAAAAAACTCAATTAGAATAAGATTTCAAAAAACAAATTGGGAAAAAGAAAATTCTTGATTAGCTGTCCAGTTGCTCTCCACTGGCTCTGGAGTAGTTCTGGAGTGGCTTTAGAGTTACTCTAGAGTAGCTCTAAAGTAGCTCTCCAGTAGCTCTTGGTACTTCTGGAGTAGCTCTCAGGTAGCTCTCCAGTAGCTCTTGAGTAGTTCTAGAGTCTCTACATTAGCTCTCCAGTAGCTCTGGAGTTGATCTGGAATATCTCTCCAGTGGCTATGGATGAGCTATCGATTAGCTCCATTACCTCTCAACTCTCAAGTAGCTTTCCATTAGCCCATCAAATAAATCTGATAAACTCATTCAGACTAAAATTTTGTTGAAAAAAATTCAAATAAAAATATCGGTAGAAACTACAATCAATAGACCGATATCAGTAGAAAGTATATCGAAGTTTATCATTGTATGAAATAAGTAGACCAATATGAGCCGAACAATATCAAATGAAATGAAAAGAAATTATATGTAATCAAATCTCATCTAATAAAGTAATACAAAAATAATATAAGTAGAAACTAAGTAAGGCTCAAATCAGTGAAGTTCTAGGCAAGTATCTAAATGTTAAAATCGGTGGAAACGAACTCTAAAAAACATTAATAGATAAAAAATGAATTATGATATGTGAATATGAACTTCAATATACACACTCACTCAAAGTAAAATAATCCGGATAATGATTCTAATTAAAATATCAGTAGAAACTAAATCAATATAAACTTCATCTGTAGAACTACAAAACAGTAAAACCCAAACAAATTGATTTTATAAATTGAATGAAGAAATATGATGGTATAGTGACATTTCAAAGGTGATCTGCATTTTTTTCCGAAAAATCCATTTCATTGAACCAATTTGTATGATAAAAAGATACATTCACAGATTACAAAATAATTAAAATAAAAATGATTCATAGATAATTAGAAATACAATTAAAAAATGGTTCAAATAGTTTAGAAGAAAAAAATATTTACAGAGAAGTATTCAAATGGACATTCAGGTGAGCTTTTAAAATTTCAAGTATTCTGAACTGTGATGGTGTAGAGAAATTTCAAAGAACTATTCTAAAATTGTTTTTAAAAAAATTATTTCAGTGAAGCAATTTGTGTGATAAACTATAAATTCAAAGATTACAAAATCATTGAAAAAATATATATTCATACAAAATTAGATATGCAATTAAAAAATGGATCGATTAGTTTAGGGAAAAAAATAGAGTTTTTGGGGGAAGATTATGATTAAAAAATTTACAGAAAAACCTAGGTACAACATTGACATCGGTTTTTAGGCATTTTTGGAGGAGGATTTTGATTAATCAGATTACAGAGAAGTATTCTAATGGACATTCATGTGAGCTTTAAAAATTTCAGGTATTCTGAACTGTGATGGTTTAGGAAAATTTCAAAGAACTAATCTGAATTTAAAAAAAAAATCATTTAAGTGAACCAATTTTTTTGATAAACTGTAAATTCAAAGATTACAAAATCATTGAAAGAAAAATCGATTCATACAAATTAGATAAACAATTAGACCATCTTGGTAGACTTTAATATTATTCGATGCACAACTGAGAAACAGGTAGGGAAAACCCTCCTTATGGAGTTATTGAGGAATTTGATAGAGAGATTGATAATTGTGAACTCACTGAGATCAATACAATAGGGGATACAAATCACAATTACTTGGATCGATAAGCATTGAGCAATCTAAGACTAGAGTCATAGTAGTTTATAGAGGAAGGATCACATTCTACAATCAGTGAATGGCCAATCATCCTTCAAGTAAATATGGAAATAGACCAGGGAGAAACATATGCCAAAAGGAAGTTTTAACTGAGATGGGGAGATGAATTTCTTGTAAGTGTCACTATCCAATAGATAGTAGCCTAATTTCCCAGAAAAACTTTTGGTTGGATTCTTGGAGACATAGTTAAAAAACTCTCACTTTATCAAGTTTTAAGCTCGCGAAGCTCCGAATCATTAGTGTTTTGGCAAACATTTTCCTCTGTCAGGTAATCGAGCGGATTCGGATCACGATCTTTACTTCCAACTACCGTTGACAATCCCAAATCGATACTTTCCTCGATGTTTCTGATCAGAATACCTATACATTTAGACCACATCCTTGTTTTCTAACTAACTGTTTTTTAGATTCTGGCCAGTTTCCAGTTGTTTTTAGATGAACATTGAAGAAGAAAAAGAAAAACTCCTATTTTATTGGGGGAAGATTTTGTATAAAATAAATTACAGATTGACACACAAACAGAGTGTAGACACAAGAAATTTTTGGGAAAAAATACACACACAATGTAGATGCTAGTGATCGAAGGCGTCGGTCGGAGGATTTTGAGGTGAAGCGTCGATCGGAGGCGGCAGCACGTGCCGTCGATTGTAGTCGTCGAGCGAAGTAGTAATGTAGAAGTTACTTCAAATCAGTGAGGAACGATTGAGAATATTGGTTCTTGTTGGTGTGTGGGTTCGCCGGAATAAGCTCACCGTCCAACCTAGTACAAGTGTCTTTCTCTAAGAATTATCAACCCCTTCCCCTGTTGGACCAGGGGAGGTATTTATAGCCTTCACTCGCTGTCCTTGGGCCTCGTGGGCTCGTACGTCGGGCCCGTCCGTTCGCCCGGGCCGCCGACAGGGCCGGTTCGGTCCATGGACCGCGGTCCGCGGTCCATGGTACCAACAATACTCCCCCCTTCCTCGGCGGGCCGGGGCCCGGGGCCGTCCGCCCCCATCTCGCCCCCGCCCACCTTCATTAGTGCTCCTCGATCCTCGGACCCATCCTCCTTCCCTTTCCTATAAATAGGCTGCTTGAGTCTCCTACCTTTTACATCACCTCTCCTTTCCGCTATGAGTGTTCGAGATATCCACGAGGAATATGGTCGCGAAGTGCAGCTTCAGCATGCCACCTGGGCCCTGTGTCTGCTGTCGCCTGCTGGTGTTCCCAATAGTGTGGCCGTGGCTGAGACTCAGCGCCTCAACGCCGTGTTGATCGACGTCCACCGTCGCCTCTCCCAGATTCGTCGCTCCGACATTCTCGCGGAACTTCCTGCCGTCACCTACCCTGATATCACTCCCGTCACCGTCCCGGGCTCTGCTGGCACCTCGCGTGCTTTCTGCGCGCATGGTACGATCGCCGCTCCTCCTGCCGTCGCCGACCCTGATCCTCTGCCAAGGCGTCGTCGGCCGCGCGGCCCTCGTCGCTCCCGTGGATCTTCGTCCCTCCCGGCTAACGACCTGCGTCACTTCCTGTCGGGGTCCTCGAAACCGGCCCGTTAGGCCCGTCCTGGGGATATCCGCGGTCGCGACCACGTTCATTCGGGCTGTGGGTCCGCCTTCGCGGGACGACGTCTGGGGCGCGCCTCGTTTTTCTTCTCTCCTTTTTTTTTTGTATTCGTACTAGCTGTTGTTATGTGTTGTGTATTTTTTCCCGCCGTACCACCGGCCGTTGTAACACTTGCTTTAATTTAATGAAATGCCTTCGTTTCTTTTCTTCGTTTTGACTGTCTTCGCACGTCCGTGCAGATTCGCGCTACTCGGCGTCTTCTGTCGACGTTGCCCGCATCCTTCTCGAGCTCTGCCCTCGTCCGTCGCGACGG
>LFYR01000729.1:1376489-1417088 GCA_001185155.1 Zostera marina
CAGCCACTCTAGTCCTCCGCCCGGTGGGGTACTTGACCAACTTCTTCTGTCCGGGTCGGATCCCGAGCTCTTGGATACTGAGCCCTTTAAGTCTCTCATGCGGGATTTCCAGAAGACGTTCGACTGCTGCACCGCCCCCGTCGATCCTGCGTCCTCCTTGCCACGCCTCGGCGGGATCTTCAAACAGAGACTTGCGGACGTTCGTGCGTGCCTGACGCCCGAGGACGAATTCGTTCGATTGCGCGCCCGTCCTCCCTCGGCCGTCGACCTTGACCTGCACCATCTGACGCTGCAACTTTCGGTCCTTACCCAGGTTCGGCTGGAGCAGGGCGTTGAGCTGGACGGGGAGCTCAAGCGAGTGCGGGCCGACCTTGTTGCGGCGAGAACCGAGCTGGACGCGGTCAAGCGTGAACGGGATCTTCTGACCGCCGACGTGTGCCGGGCTGCCGAGGAAAAGAAGGCTCGGGCTGCTGCCGCGGAGAAGGCCGCGAAGGACGTTCAGGATGCTTTTGTCAAGGCCTTTGTTCCCGCCTTCGAGGACCGCTTGGCTGACATGAAGAAGGACCACGCCGCCCTGATGGCGGACTCCAAGCGCAGCGGTTTCTGGAAAGGTTACGTGCACGGGCGCCAGATGTGTTCGCTTGTTTACCCGCCCCTGTCGCGCGGCGTTGTGCCCCGGAGCCGCCGCGAATGGACCGACTGGGAGGAGACGGGCGTTCCCCCTATCAGCCTCCCGTGGACGTGAGCGACAGCGAGGAGCAAGATCTTGAGGCTGACTTCCCCGACTACGTGGACCCTCCCCTTGAGTAGTAGGCCCGTAGCGAATGTTTTTTTTTCTTTTTTCGTACGGGAAGAACACTTATCCCTGTTTTGTAATAATACTTAACTTTTTCCTGCTTTTTCACTTGTTTGTTTTCTCTCGCTTTTGCGTCCGCTCGCCTTGGCTCGGCCGTCGATCGTTTTCTTCTTCCTTTCGCTTTCGTTTCCCTACTTCACTTTCGCTTTCGCTCTTCCTCTTCCTTCAATCGTTTTTCTTGTTTTGGAGAAGCGGCCTGGGCCCTTCGGACGTTCCCGTGTGGCCTTTCGGCCCCGGGGACCTTCCGTTGGCCTTTTCGGCGGGCTTCTCCGGTTTTCGTTTGCTCGGGGAAACGGCCTGGGCCGTACGGATTGTCTCATGTGGTCGTCCGACCTCGAGATCTTTCCGCCGGCCTTTTCGGCGGGCTTCCCCGTTCTTTGCTTGCCTCGCAACACATCGCTTTCGCATTATTGGTACGTTCTCTTTGTTCGAGGAAACGGCCTGGGCCGTACGGATTGTCTCATGTGGTCGTCCGACCTCAAGACCTCTCCGCTGGCCTTTTCGGCGGGCTTCCCTATTTTCTTTTCATTAATGTTCTTTTAACGGGTGAACTCCGGGTGCTTTTTATTGGGCATCACGTGCCGTGGTCGGGGGGCGCCCGATGTTACACGAGATGAGGAACACAAAATATAACAGGAAAAACTGTCTCGCGCACGCTCCGCTTTACCGTATGTACTTCTCCAAGTTGTCGGCATACCACGTCCTTTCAATCTCCTGCCCGTCCTCATACCCTAGGCGGAAGATGCCCGGTTGAATCTCGTCCGTGATGACGTATGGGCCCTCCCATCTTGCTGATAATTTCCCCTTTGTTTGGTCGACTCCCATTACCTTGGCGTTTCTCAACACCAGGTCCCCTGGTGCCAAATTCTTGTCGGCCACTCTTTCGTTGTGGTACCTTGCTACCCTTCGTTTGTAAGTGAGGTGCCTGATGGACGCCTCCTCTCTCCGGCTCTCTAGGTGCTCCTTTTCTAGGAACATCGCCTGGTCGTTCCTGCCTATCTGCGCCTTGAATATCTTATCCATTAGCCTCTGGAACGTCGCCCCGGCGTTGCGCAGGCCGAACGGCATTACTCTGAAGCAAAATGTGTCCATCTCCGTGATGAACGACGTCTTCTCCTCGTCTTCCCGTGCCATGGGCACTTGGTTGTACCCCGAGTGTGCGTCCATGAAGCTCAGCATCCCGCACCCGGAGCTCTGGTCTACCGACGGCAGCGGGTAGCTGTCCTTGGGGCACGTTTTGTTCAGGTTGGTGAAGTCGACGCACATCCTCCACCCCGAGTCTGCTTTCCTTACCATCACCACGTTGGACAGCCAGGCGGGGTAGCGTACCGGGCGAATGAAGCCCGCTTGGAGGAGCCTCTTGACCTCTAGTTCGGACGCCTCCCTTTTTTCCGCCCTTAGCGGGCGTAATTTTTGCCTGATGGGGTGGGCGCCCGGGGCTACCGTCAGTTTGTGCTCCGCCAGCGTCCTAGGCACGCCGCTCAACTCCCCCAACTCGCTAGCAAACAGGTCCCCGTTCTTTCTCAGGAGTTGCTCTAATCCCTCCCTGATATTCTGCGGGAGGTTCCTTCCCATTCGTACCTCGTTCCGACCGAGGGCCACTTGGGTCGTGTGGGATGCCGGTTCGGGTCTTGCAATGTGTTCCCGCATCGAGTGGGGTAGACCTTCGCCCGACGTCATTATTTCGCCGACCGAATTGAAGTAGTACTCGCGCGCCTTCTTCTGGGACCCCCGGACCGTGCACACCCCTGCCTCGGTTGGGAACTTGAGGCACTGATGGAGCGACGACATTACTGCCTGGAAAGCGTGCAGCGCCGTCCTTCCCAGGATGGCGTTGTATCCCGATGTGAAGTTCACGACCGTGAACATGACCTCGACCGTCCTAGCTTGGGCATGCCGTCCTAGGGTGACCGGGATGGAAAACGTTCCCGCTACTGGAATTTCTGACTGGCCGAATCCCCTGATGGGGGCCCGGCATGGGAGTAGGTCCGCACGGGCTAGGCCGAGGTCGACGAAAGCATTCCAGTACAGTATGTCCACCGACGCCCCCGTGTCCACCAGGACCCTGTGCAGTCGCACGCTGGACTTGTCTCCCCTTTGGAAGATGGGGGTTATGAATAGGGGATCGTCGTGGGGTGTGGTGATGTCCTTCATGTCGTCCTCCGTGAACGAGATTTCCAAGTTTATTCGCGGGCGCTTGGCCCCTGTTGTCCGGTCCACGTCGGACGCGTACCGCCGTCCCTCCCATGGATCGTCGCCCCTCGAGGCTCCTCCCCCCGCGATGGTGAGGATGTCCCCTATAGCTTCGTCCGCCGGCTCCTGCTTCGGCACTTGGTGCCCCGTGGGTATTACCGTCGGACGGCTTGTCGTCGGGGCTTGGGGGGCTCCGTTTGCGGGTTTCATTTTGTTGAGGACCTTTGCTAGGTTTAGGCATTCGGCCGTCGTGTCGCCGTTGTCCTCGTGGTAATTGCAAAACCGGCGGGTGTCCCTGAACGCCGCCGTGTCTTTCCTCATTTGCCTTGGCGGGGGTAGGGTTCCTGTTCCGCTCAACGTGAGGAAGTTTTGGTTTGCCACCGGGGCGGGGCCTACTTCCCTCCGCCCCGCTGCTGCCGGGGTGTCGGTTCTGTACGCAGGTGCCGCTGGGGGCTTGGCTTGCAGTTGGTGCTGAGGTTGGCTTTGCTGCTGCCCTCCCCCGTGCCTGCGGGGGCGCCCTTCCCACTCTGCTGCGCCTGTACTCCTGGATCTTCGCGCCCAGGTAATCCTCCACGTTGCTCTCTCCGTGGGATCTCTCCATGGCCTCGGCGAAGGTTTTCGGCGACTTCCTTACTAAGTCTCCCGCGAAGAACGTGGGCCGGAGGCTGTTCGTTAGGGCGTACAACACCACCTCTTCTGAGATCCCCTCAATCTTCTGCACCTCGCTCGCGAACCGGTCCATGTACGTGCGCGTGCTCTCCGATTCTCCCTGTATGACGGTACTGAGGGCGGCCTTGATTTTCGGCCTTCTTCGGCGGTGCGCGAAAGCCGCCCGGAATACCGCCACTAAGCCTTCGTAGGTGTGCACGGACCCTGTCGGCAGCGTCCTATACCAGGCTATCGCGTCGCCCGTCAGGGCCCTGCGGAACATTCGACACCAGACGTCATTCCTGTTCGTCCTGTCCTCCATGTTGGTCTTGAAAGAGTGCAGGTGGTCCTCCGGGTCTGTGTCGCCCTTGTAATAAGGGATCTTCGGGGCCCTCCAGCCTGGCGGGTACTCCTCGTCCAGCAGGTGCTGCGCTAGGGCCTCTCCGCTGCCCCCCCCGGCGCCAGTGCCGCAATGGATCGCGGGGCCTCCATGGGTGGGGCGTCGCTCCCGGGTCTCCCGTCCGGGGGGGCGGACGGCCCGTACATGGGGTCTCCTCCTCCGCCTCCGTCCGATTCCAGGGTGTGGGGGGTCACTGTGAGCTGGTGCACCTGCTCCTGTAGCTGACGCTGGCTCTCCTGTAGGGTGGATATCAGTTCCACAAGCTGCATCCTTTCCCGCTTGCTCTCTCTTTCCGCGCGCTCTTTCTCCTCCGCGCGCTCCCTTCGCCGGAGCCTCTCGTGCTCCCTTTCCCTTCTCTCCCGGGACCGCGACCGGGACCGCGTTCTCCTGACCTTGGGTGGGGATGCCGGTTCACTGCGCCGGCGCCTTCTGGGTGACTCCCACCCGTACCTGATCTCCTCGAGCTCCATACGTAGCCTCTCCTCCTCGGCGCCCCATTCCTCATTGGCCCTTACCTCCTCCGAATACCGGTCGCGGGAGTGGTGTCGCGCCGGCTGGTACTCCACTGTTGCCCGCTCGGGTAGCTTTGAGCACTCCCCCACTTGGTATTCGCTTCTCGTCATCCTCCTCTTCTCCGGCTGTCGTGCGTTCGGTTCACGTCAGGTTCACCATTGTTGGTGTGTGGGTTCGCCGGAATAAGCTCACCGTCCAACCTAGTACAAGTGTCTCTCTCTAAGAACTATCAACCTCTTCCCCTGTTGGACCAGGGGAGGTATTTATAGCCTTCACTCGCTGTCCTTGGGCCTCGTGGGCTCGTACGTCGGGCCCGTCCGTTCGCCCGGGCCGCCGACAGGGCCGGTTCGGTCCATGGTATCAACAGTTCTCAATCGGATAGAGAAGAATGTGGGTGTAGATCTTGGACTTCACCAAGAAGATCAAGAGAGGTTAAGACTAGAATGGGAGGAAATAGCCAAAAAATCGGGAGAGAATTAAGAAGAACAGTAGAATAAAGTAGATCCAGAAAAAGAGATGATTAATACCTTGAGAAATAATAATACCAAAAGTAATCTTCCCAAGTGAGGTCCATCGTATTTATACTCACATCATGGATGATGGATAGCCCTCATAATGTGAGTGTGATGACTTTCTATAGAGAAGGTTGTGAGGCCCAACCTTGGTTAGACCCACCACACATCCTTTGTAAGATGCTCATCTCAATGTGCTTGGAATGTACATTGGGGTTAATATTATCTAGTTGCTCTGCATCATACACCCCTTCCACAGGATCAATCGTTCTCAATTGTTCTTCATTTTCAGCAGTAGGAAAGTATTTCTTTATGTCAGAGATATTGAAAGACTTTGATATGTTGAACCCTTCTGGTAGATCAATTATGTATGCATTCTCATTGATTTTCTGCAGTATTTTAAATGGAACATAATTTTGTGCCTTTAGTTTGGAATAAGATCCAGTGGGTAATCTATCTTTCCCAATGTGTACCATCACCATCTCTCCTACTAGAAATTCTTCCTTTCTTTTTCTATCAGCCCAATTTTTATACTTTGTATTTGATTTCTGTAAAGCCTCTTCTACTGCTTTGTATATTTCTTTGTTTTTCAGTATCAGATTCTCCATCACAGGTTGGTTTGAAGGGATATCAGCAATATCAATTGACTGTTTGGGTTGGTGGCCATATGCTGCCATAAATGGGCTGACTCCTGTAGATCTATTTATCATATTATTGAATGCAAATTCAGCCTGAGACAAATATGTATCCCAACCTTTTTGGTTTTGACTGGCCAGTGTTCTGAGCAAATTCCCCAATGATCTGTTGACTACCTCAGTCTGTCCATCAGACTGAGGGTGGCATGTTGTACTAAAATTCAGTTTAGTACCAAATCTTTCCCATAATGTTTTCCAAAAATGTGAGAGATTTAGTGTCTCTGTCAGACACTATTGACTTTGGAACCCCATGCAGCCTTACAATTTCTTTAAAAAATATATGAGCTATATGCTGCATCACTTGTTTTTTTGCAAGCCAAAAAATGTGTCATTTTGGAGAATCTGTCAACAACTACAAAAATTGAATCACTACCATTTTTTATTTTTGGTAGTCTTAGAACAAAGTCCATTGATAGATCTACCCACGGTTCTTTAGGTACTGGTAATGGAATATATAGACCTGTATTCTGTTTGGTTCCCTTGGCCTGTTGACAGAATTGGTAGGTCTGTATGAATTTCTCAGCTGAACTCCCATTTTTGGCCAATAGAATCTAGATTTCAGTTGTAATGTAACCTTGTCCCTTCCCAAGTGACCAACTAGTCCTCCCGCATGTAAAGTAGCAATTAATTGTTCTCTTAAAGGGTCCAAAGGTATACAAAGTCTATTTTCGAACATTAAAAATCCTTCCTGAATATTAAAATTTTCTGAAGGATTGCCTTGCAAGCTTTCCATATGGGGCTGAAATCCTCATTATCTTCATATAGATCTTTCAATCTCTGAAAGTCATTTATTTTAGCTCTTTACACTGTTAATAAAGTGCTTCTTCTGCTCAACGCATGTGCCACTTTATTGCTAGCCCCGGATCTGTGCTTTAATGTGAAGTGAAACCTTTGTAAATATGATATCCACCTAGCATGCACTCTGTTAGAATTTTTTGAGCTATTCACTTGCTTCAATGCCATGTGATCTGTTTGGATTACAAATTCATTTTGAATGAGGTATGACTCCCAAATTTTGCAAGCCCTAACCACTGCATAGAGCTCTTGCTCATAAGTGGTCCAATTTCTTCTGCCACTAGGTAACTTCTCATTGTGGAAGGCAATTGGGTGAACTTTTTGACTTAAAACAGCACCAATCCCCATGATACTTGCATCACAGTCTATCTGAAATACTTTAGAAAAATCAAGAAGTCTTAGAAGTGGTGCTTCTTGTAATTTTTTTTTTAGTAACTGGAATGCTTTGTTTGCTTCACTTGTCCATTTGAACTGCCTTTTCTTCAAACAATCTATTATTGGAGAAGCTATTGTGCTGAAATCTTTAATAAATCTTCTATAAAAAGAAGCGAGACCCATAAAACTTCTAATTTCGGTTTAATTAGAAGGAATCATCCAAGTGTCCATGGCTGTTGTTTTACTTGGATCAACTTTCAGCCCATGACAACCAACAATATACCCCAAGATTAATGACAACTCATGAACCAAAAATTCACACTTTTGGCTATTTAACTGTAGGTGATTATCGACCAATAATTTCAGAACTTTCTCCAAGTCTTTAAGATGAGTTTCTTTGTCTTTGCTAAAGACAAGTATATCATCAAAATAAACAACAGTACATATATTTAAAAGAGGTTTTAGTACCTCTGTCATGAGTCTTATGAAGGTGGAGGGAGCATTTAACATTCCAAATGGCATAACTAGCCATTCATAAAGGCCCTTCTCTTATTCTTATTTGGTGGCACCCACTCTTCAGGTCTAGTTTTGAAAAATACTGAGCCCCCACTAACACATCAAGAAGTTCTTCCAGCCTGGGAATTGAAAATCTGTACTTTATGGTTATTTTGTTGATAGCTCTGCTATCAACACATATTCTCCATTCCCCATTTTTTTTTGGGACAAATAGGGCAGGAACAACACAAGGATTGATGGAGTGTCTAATCAGCCCCTCTTTCAGAAGTTGCTCTACTTGCTGCTGCAAAATTTCAATCTCCATTGGACTCAATCTGTAGTGTGCTAAATTAGGAAGTGAGGCACCCAGTTCTAAATCAATCCTGTGATCCACTAATCTGTGTGGTGGCAACTTGACTGAATTATCACTCCTTACTGCTGGAAATAATCTCAAGATATCCTCCACCACCTTTGGTACCACTATTTTTTTTGTTTCTTTTTTCCTTTACTATTACAGCCAGCCCTTCCTCTTTGATACCAAGTGTTCTTTTGAAGCTAGTTTCAGCCTGAATTATCAGATTTGGCTTCTCAGATGATACTGTTGATTCAGGTGGCAGAGGTGATAAAGCTACCTTCATGTCATCTACTTTAATCAAATATTGGTTAGTTCGGCCATTGTGATTTCCATACACATCGAATTGCCAAGGTCTTTTCAAGAGAATGTGGGTGGCATCCATATCTACCACATCACATTGTACCTCATCCTTGTATCTTCTCCCTATAAATAAGGGAACCATGTAAGATTTGTTCACTTCTACTGAGACAGAGTCTTCCTTTTTAATCCATCCCACCTTGTAAAGTCTTGGATGATCTTCTATCTTCAACCTCAAGTGGATTGATGGCAGTGTCTTCTTCGCATTGATTGCGACATCGTACGACGGCATGTTGATCAGCATGGGTAGCATACGGCCGGACGACATGGTCTACTCTTGATATCCACGGAATTCCTGGAATCGACATGAACGGATGGAGGACGACATCGGTATTGGGCAGCCCGATCTTCACGACCACGCATTGAATCGCTGCGGAAGATAACCACTCGTTCGATATATATACACAACACACTTCAGGTGCGTTGAGGTTCAAAGCACTTCAGGTACTATTATTACTGACATCTTTTTTAAATAAGAAAAAAAAAAATTGATTGTGGTTGTTGGTGAATAAATGTTGTTAGTATAACATGTAACACTCACTTGTGTACTAGATTGTAATGAAATAAATGCTATTTTTTTTAGATATATTATTTTCCAAGAGTGGATAAGTAAGAAGTTGTAAGGCAATGATGAAATTATCTGTCGGATTCAGATATGATAAAAGATTTACATGGTATAATATGTAAAATAAAGTTGTTCTCCTCAACGTTAAAGAGTCGTACAATATCCGTATCAAATCAATCATTAATGTGCACCAATGAAAAAAGAATAAAATCCAAAATAGTAATGAGTTGTTCAATAAATAAATATACACGGTACATGTTTGGTAGAGGTGATAGACAATAGTCAGCAAGATATTTATCTAGCATTTTATATTAGTAGCTAGAGTTTAGGTAGTTCATATATGTCAGATTAAATCGAGATCCACACCAATTAAACGTAATTCAATTAATGGGAGATCTGACTGAGGCTGTGTAAAAAATTACGCAACATTCTCCCCCTTGGGGGTTATTATGGAATGTTATAGGGTGCTTGTCGTGACATATATGAATGGAAAAAAATAAAAGGTATAGACAACACGTTAGTAGACCTTCTGAGGTAGTTTTTAAAGACATCAGTGACTCATTTGATTAAGAGTGTTACAAAAAAAGATGTTGTCACCCTTTAGAGACATCTATGATGGAAATATAGAAGATCAACCTCCTGAGACAGCGTATCTATCTAGTTACTGTATAACTAGACTACATAGCTAATGAGAGAAAGTCAATGAGTTTCTTGTTCATTTTTTTTTGTTTTTGTTTTTATTTCCATTCTCTACGTAACTTGAACATTGCCCTTATTTTTTTTAATGAAATTTAATTGTTTAAAAATAAAATAAAAGGTATAGACATCACGTCAGTAGGCCTTCTGAGATAGTCTTTAAAAAAATCATTAAAGACATCAGTATCTCCTTTGATTCAGAGTGTTACAAGAAGAGATGTTGTCATCCTTTAGAGACATCTATAATGGAAATATAGAAGATCAACCTCCTGAGGCAGCGTATCTAGTTACTGTATAACTCGACTATATAGCTAATGAGTTTCTTGCTCATTTTTTTTTGTTTTTATTTTCATTCTCTACGTAACTTGAACATTGCCCTTGTTTTTTTTAATGAAATTTAATTGTTTAAAAAATAAATAAAAGGCATAGACAAACATGTTAGTAGGCCTTCTGAGGTAGTCCTTAAGAAAGTCATTAAATACATCAGTCTATCCTTTGTTTCAGAGTGTTACAAGAAGAGATGTTGTCATCCTTTAGAAACATTTATGATGAAAGTATGGAAAATCAACCTCCTGAGACAGCGTATCTATCTAGTTACTGTATAACTAGACTACATAACTAATGAGAGAAAGTCAATGAATTTCTTGTTCATTTTTTTTTGCTTCTGTTTTTATTTCCACTCTCTATGTAACTTGGACATTGTCCTTATTTTTTTTAATGAAATTTAATTGTTTTAAAAAAAGTGACACTTTTGAGTTCGACGGTTGATAAATGACAGATTGAGATTTATTCAGCAAACGATGTCGCATTTAGACTCGACGCATGAGAAACTAACTAATAATATCAAACTTTAAATTTCTTATTTTTCAATGTATCAATCAATATGAATCATATGATGTATTCGATATTCATATAAAATAATGCAAGTCAAAAGAAAATTGATTGAACTTGATGTTATTTATTTGTTAAAAAATAACATTGATAATCAATACAACAAAATAAAAATAAAGAACAATTTTCAAGTAAGTCTAAAATGTTCATGAAATCCTGACCGTCCACTATTTTATATGAATTCCCTCTTTCATCTTGCACTAATCACGATGAGCATTATTATTTTTTAAATGTAAGATTAAAATTTCATTAACTTTTTTAGATTTAATGGAGTTTTTATAATTTCATCCTTAAATAATTAATTATTATAATTTATAGAATATACAAATTAGTAGATTGTCGAGGGGGTTGAATGAAAATATCTGTCGCGGAAAAATCTTTTTCATCCTCTCATTCTTACGATTTACGCGCAACACACACACCTTCGTTTCCAACAAAAACAAACCAGAGGAACGAGAATAACAAAACAACGGCTGTTGTCGACTGCTGCTGTTCATGGCCACGGAGATGAACCCCTCCGCATCGGATGTCATACAAGAACCAGGATCATTGCTTGGGAAGCCTGTGCGTATCTACGCCGATGGGATATACGATCTCTTCCACTTCGGTCATGCCAGATCCCTTGAGCAAGCCAAGAAACTGTAATATCTCTCTCAATTTTCTTCCAATGTTTAGGGTTTTTTTTGCCTTTTCTTCTTTGATCATTCTAGATCCTTTTTCTACCAACTAATACAGCATGCAATAGAATTTCCTTCCGATCCTATGTTTTTTTTTTTCCTTTCCTACACTTTTCGTTTTTGGGGGGATTTTTTTCACTCATTTCTTTGTCTTCTCTTTCGTTTTTTTTATTCTTAATATCAATTTTAGATTCCTCATCAGGTCAACATCAATTCTTGTGTTTTCCTTTTTTTTATTAATTTATAGAATTTTCCAAACTGTTCACACAAGCTTCTAACAATTCTATCTTTTCATTCAAGTTTCGACTTAGATTTTTCAGTTTTAGACTTGTGTTTCCTTTTGGGTTTTTGTATTTATGTAAAAAAGTTAATTAGGCTTATCTTTTTCATCAATATGTTTTTATATACACTTCAATCGATGTATGCTATGTTGCTATCGTATCATCATTTGCGTATACATCACTATTTTCACTGTTTATTTTGTATATATTTTCCCCTAGGTTTCCAAACACTTATCTACTTGTTGGTTGCTGCAATGATGAAGTAACTCACATGTATAAAGGGAAGACTGTAATGACTGCAGAAGAACGCTATGAGTCCCTTCGACACTGCAGGTTTTTTAAACCTTTTTTCATAAAATTGCAGTGTTATAGAATCTTTTATATTGTGATAATTTGTTGATTTCCCATTCTTTTTAGGGTCAAATATATATTAACTAATTGCTAATCATTTTCAAAATAAGCAGAGACTATTAGATTTTTGGGTCTATCAGAGACTAGTAGTGTTTTAAAACGTTGACATTCTAAGAATTATTATTTGATTTGTTCGATTTAACACAGAAAATTTGTTGGCAAAAAAAATGGAAAATTGAAATCTATGAAATCAGAATCTCAATTGGTAACGTTAATGCCTTTTATTTTGAACTAATGTGAGAAAATAAGTAGCACAACTGAAACTGTAAGTTTATTCACTTATATAGTTATATATAGAGAGAAAGATATGTCACCTTATATCATTTAAGGACTCAGATTTTAACGAGAGATGACCAAATATCATATATTGTTACAAACACACATTTTTTAAAAATGGACCAGCTTCTAGTATTTTACATTAAAAAAATGTTGATGGGCACTAGACAGTACCAAAACGGCTTAGGGTTACTTTTGTATCGTGCTTTCCATACATACCATTTTTTACTTTTGTACTATCGAAAATCATATTTTGCTTCTATGCTATTGAAAAACATATTTTGCAAGGTCATAGTAAGATTAAGAATTTATCGCCATCATGAATTTTCTGGAAAAAACCCGTAAGAGTTTTCGTTTGTAGGTTGCGAAATATATGTTTCTATTCATTTATTGTATCTCCTTCAAACAATCTTCAGGTGGGTCGATGAAGTCATTCCTGATGCTCCTTGGGTTGTCAATAATGAATTTCTTGACAAACATAACATCGATTACGTCGCCCATGATTCTCTTCCGTAAGGTCAATCAACCCAATATTCCAACATTGATGAGGGAATGATAAAAAAAAATTAAATTATGTATTCATCTTACGAACTTATTTGTATTTTAGCACATCACCTGTTTCATGGTCAGATTTGTTTTTTAATAATTTTCTCACTTTAATCATAACCCACAATTACGTAGATATGCAGATGCTAGTGGTGCTGGGAAAGATGTATATGAATTTGTAAGTTTATTTAATCTTTTATCTCATATCACTTGTTCATTTTTTTAAATGTTTATATATAGAAATTTTAAGTTTTTGGATTTAAATGGTCGATATTCATTTTTCACATTAGTTAATCAATGGGTTAACAGGTATCACAATTTTTCCCATGTGACAGATTGATATTCATACAACTATATATGAATCGCAATAAATAATTCTATTTTGGTTCTTTGAAGTGGTTTACAATAAATAATGGTGGTGACTAGGTTAAAGCTGCTGGAAAATTTAAAGAAACAAAGCGAACTGAAGGAATTTCCACTTCTGATCTCATCATGAGGATGCTTAAAGACTATAACCAATATGTGATGCGTAATTTGGCACGTGGATACACAAGGAAAGACCTTGGTGTTAGCTATGTTAAGGTGGGAGAAAAATTCATTTATTTCCGATAATGATTTGTTTATTCAAATATATACATTCTGCTTGATCTTTTGAACATATAAATAAAAGCAACAGTATCGATATAATGAACATATAAATAAAAGCAACGGTATATGATGTCGGTGTTTTTTCTTAAACAGGAAAAGCGTCTGAAAATGAACATGGAGTTGAAGAAACTGCAGCAAAAAGTGAAAGAGCAGCAAGAAAAAGTTGGGGAGAAGGTAGCCTTATTTGCACACAAGCTGTGTTATTTTTAAAGTTTACATAATAAAGAAATTTTCTGTTTTAAAGTTTATTAAAACATCGTGCTATTTTGGCAGTTGAGTACGGTTGCAAAAACTGCAGTTGTGCTGCATGATACTTGGGTTGAAAATGCCGATCGATGGGTTGTTGGATTCCTTGAGAAGTTTGAAGAGGGTTGCTATCAAATGGTGAGAGAGTATTACATTATTTGCCATGGTTTTCTTTCACCATAATTTTTTTTTTTGTTAACCTGCTGTATTACCTGATAACCTCTGATTAATATTTTCAAACAGGGTACTGCCATAAGAGAGAGGATTCAAGAAGGTTTGAAAAAGCAACAGGCCAGAGGGCTTAGTCTATTGCAGTATGACGATGACGAAGACAATGATGCTGAATATGGAGATGAAATGGAATCGGATGAAGAAGAAATCTTCCTAGACGTAGAAGAATTTTAAGATGTTTGGTGGGAGGCGTAATACAAATTCTATCCAGATACAGTTATTTTATATTTGTTTTTAAGCTGCATGTGAGTTATGATATGGGTAGGAAGCAATGGTGGAGCGGGTGCTTTATATTTTTGTTGAAAAAAAACATCTTAGGATTGTTTGATTTTCATCTGAAATGGATGTTAACTTTGTTGAAGACTGGATTTTAATAAAAAAAATTCAACATTGTAGTAAAATTATTTTCATATTTCTGGCATAGATCCTATACATATGGTATATGTTCGATAATTTTTTTTTCCTACAGTAATGCAATTTTTAAGAAGGAAGAAAGAGGTTCAGAGACAAGATAATAGAATGGTGGACTCAAAGAAAAAACTGGCATTCTGGCAGCAGCAGTAATCAACGCTCCATCCATTTGTAATGAGCAATCAATGATATGAACATGATACGGAAACGATTTTATATGGAATCGTACAGAAATCTCGTTTAAAAAAATCTTGTATTTTTCTTCCATTGAATAAATAAATAATAAACCTGTGAAAACTGTCAGTCTGCAGGGATTATATTTAGATTATGTCAGATGAGATCTCAAAATTCACATTGTTGTGTTTTTTGGATCTCAAAATTCACATTGTTGTGTTTTTTGGATCTCAAAATTCACATTGTTGTGTTTTTTGGATCTCAAAATTACCTTTTGTGCAGGATCTATGGATCATAGAATGAAAAATCAATTTGAAATATGATCAACAAAAAACTATCAAATAAACATAAAAAAAACAATCATACAAATTTGACAAAAAGAAACCTGGTTCATTTTCACTTTCACAACAAGGTTTAGACAGATGAAAAACGCCTCCAATTAAGATTTTTGTGCCCAAAAATGATTTTAATTGCAAGGAAACATATTTTTAATTAGTCCTCTTTGTCTCGTGGTATTGAAGTAGCACATTCATCACTAACTTGGCTGGTAGTCATTTGGGTAATGCTTGCTTTAGCTTGAGCTAGGAATGATGGATCTGGCTGAGGTTCGGAACTGGAAGGAGGTTCCTTCATAGCCATCACCACGTAGAATGCCATCACTATATTCACTGCTATGACCGCGATAAATCCACTCAGCAATGTATGAGTAGAAGATGACAACTGACTTAAACCTGTTGACATAGGATAGGAGTGTTTCTTATCAAGTTATCAGTAAAAAAGAGAAAATAATTAATTTTGGAAAAGTAAAAGAAATTAACTTCGTGGTAAAGTGAATTTCATGAGAAAACAGATGTGCTGGGATGTTTGCTTCTCAGAAATATTTTTCATTATTTTGTACATTCTTCTTTGTTTTTTTAATGCGGTTGTAACTTGCAAGAGTGTTTTATTAAAAACTATATGATTATAGGCACAAAGAAACTACTGAAATAATAATAGCAGTTGAATCAATTGGCACAATTAGATGTAGAAGAAAAGTGGTCATATTTGATATTTCAACGAGATTTTTGAAAAATCCAAACAAACAAGGAAAAAATATATAGATTTGATAGAATTCGAAATTTTTAGAAAATATAATGGGTTTTATTTGAGTTCCTGTGGATTCTCATTTTTATAAAAGTTTTGGGCAATAATGTACACCTATAAAATAGTCACAATTACATCAAAGTGGGTAGATACCCATTGACCATTGGGAATAAAACTCGTGATTTTTTTTTTGAAAGCAATAGAACCGAGCTATCCTTTATTGCTTTCTGGGTGAGATTCGTCCAAATTGCTCTCAATAAAATAGTGTCTTACTTAGCCTAGATAAGTACACTAACAAAGAAGCATGAATCTTGAATCTGTGGTACTTGAATAATACAAATGTACAACTAGTTTATTAATCCCATATACACTACACGAGTGGCATTTGAAAATTGAAAGTGATACATACTTTCTTTAAGTGTTTACCTCATAAAAAAGATATATACTCTGTAAACCTTAAAATCACAATTCACAACCCATTTAATATTTATTTGTATACTATACTATTATTTCGTATATTGGGCACCTTCTAGGAGGGATGGCACACTGCTATTATGCCTTCAAACTGTAAAATGTATGCCAATAGGTATACACTTAATATTAGACTATTAGTTAATCTTTAAAGGAAAGAAATGACAATAGAACGTAGATGGTTGGCAAATCTTGTTAGGAAATATGGAAAAAGAAGATGATTATCTAGTGGTATACTGGCATCTTGAAAAAAACTTTAGGAATTGCGAGCTTGATAACTCTTTTGTGAAGAATGGTGGTCTGACTTTCTAGAGAGTATTTGATGCATTGAGTTATCCTGAAATAACGAACTGTTTATGTACTATGTCGTCGATTATTATTTTTTGTCTTTCTGAATTGTTATTGGTGATATAGTATCCTGAACTTAGTCACAACGCATCAACAACTAGAGATCCGGATAGCTCAAGATGAATAAAGGTACCCATATAGGTTTGGAAGAGGTTTCAAGTCAACTCTTGGGAAAATCGACTTTTGAGAAAGTCGAACTCTAGGAAAGTCGAATTCCAAGAAAGTCGATCCTAAGAAAGTCGACTTAAAACCAGATCTGGACAATTAGGCGGTTACAGTCCAAATGACCAGATTACCCTTATAAAAAGTCCTATAAATAGAGGGTACCACTCATTCATTTGAGCAGGTCATTCAGTGTAGAGAAGTCTCAGCGAAGCAGAACTTTGAACAACTGAGTTTCGGTCAGATTTCCCCGCCTGACGTTTGTTGGAAACGTCGTCGGGCACTGATCGGGTTCCACCCTCATCGGTTATCATTCTCAAAACTTGCATATTTGCCTAAAGGAACTAAATAATTTTACATGATTAATCATTATTCATTACGATGACATTTATCAATGGAAAATGGTAAGCGAATCATGAATTTGCAAGTTAAAAAAAAAGAGGTAAGAAATGGTGTGTACCAGGAAAGATTTGATTGTTAAATCCGTATAAGATAATTAGAGGAGCCAGCCACATGAACATGGATGCAATGATAAACTTTTGCATCACTGATGTCATATTTCCTTGATCCCTGCCGGTTGCAATGGAAAACGATGTAAAAAAACATGAAGATGAATTGATTTGATAATATTAAAACCCTAATAATACGGTATGAAAGGATGAGAAATGGTAGCGGGAGGGGGAGGGGAAACTGACCTTTTAGTAAATTACGAGTGACACAAGGGATTGAGCAAGATCGGGGAGCGATGATCTCCGATCAGAAGGCAAAACGAACGACGACCAAAGAGGGATTGCAATTTCCAAACTGGCACAGAATCATTTTTTTTTTTGGGTAAATTGCATTTCTTATACAAATTCACAACAAAGATCGATTTGGGGATCAGGATTCGGGAATCAAGTTCATACCTAAACGGCTAAACCCTAGTTGCGGGGATTGGGGATCTGGAGGAAATAGGTAATAACTGTAATTTCGAAAGAATGAAAAGGGTACAAATGGTATTATCTCTATTTCAAAACACACCTTATTTAATCTTCATTTCCCCAATAAATTGAATACGAAGGAAGAGTTGGATTTGTTTATTGTTGGCGTCAGGTTGGATTCGGTGGCGTGCGGTGAGAGATTCCTGCCGGAAAGCGATCCAAACTAACCAGAGGTACTGGAGGTGCGGTGCGGTCGGCTGAATTCGTTGTGTAAGATAAGACAGGGAATTATTATTGAAACAAGTTCTACGATTAATCACTTGGCTGATTTGCTCTCGAGGTAGGGAAAAGACGGACTGTATTTTACTTTCAGACTTCAGTTTGCTACTTCTAGATTTGTTATCTTTTTAGTGAATAATAACTTTTTAGGGTTTTTGATTTCTATATTTCTGTCTTTACTTGCCTACTTGTTATTTCTATTTTTAGATACTGTTTTTTTTACTTTTTAATTTTTTTTTGTGTGGATTGATTAGTTGTCATATTGTTTTGATTTGGGAAATTTCATCTCTTTCGATTTTTTTATTTTTCAAGTTTCAGCACTGAAAATCTCTCTCTCGGATAACCTTTTTTTTTTTAAATATCGGGACGAGCTATTTTCCGCACTCTGAATCCATGGATAGTTGATTCTAAGCTTTTTACATATTGTCAAAATTTGATGGTGGTGGCACTCGACGTTAGATTGTCGCTCTGTATTACCCAGGAATCCAGTTTGTAAATCCTGAAACTGGACATCTCAAAATAATCCTAAGCCTTTCTATTATTCGGTATTTCAGTAGGAGTTAGTATTGTATTAACTCTTCGTCTGTTATTTCATCTGCTTATATAATCACAAATATGTATTTCTCTTAATCTTTTACCTTTTATAGTTTTAACACATGTTCCACTGATTTTATTTTTTTTACCTCTTGCAGTATAATATAATTGATTGTGAATAGAAGCACTGTACATCTGCTTCCTTACCTAATCCGTGAATTGATTTGTGGTTCTAATGAATATCGAATGACTGTCTTCTATGATGGATATAGTCAGAAAGAAGATCTGTTATTGTGATGGACATGCCCATAAATTTCAAACAATCTCAGCATGATTCTATGGAAAACAAAAATGAAGGAATTAGAACTGCCAACCAAATGGTTGTGCAGGATACTTCCGTTTCTGCAGATAGTAGCATCATGTCGTCTTCCAAGGCTGTTAACACATCTGACATGACTGGTGGCAGACATATTTCAAATTATTCCATCCAAACTGGAGAGGAATTTTCTCTGGAATTTATGCGAGAGCGTGCAAATACCCGTAAATCCTCTGCTCAAAACACATCTGGGAACTCAAGTTCTTCCACCCATCTTTCCGATTTAAGAAATCCGTCTGGATTTTTGCATGAAGAATTGCAAAGTGGGTCTTTAATGTATTCAACTGAAGAACATTTGTTGGTTACAGATTTAAACAGGAGAGGCTCAAAGGATACTGCGCGGTCCTCATTAGGTGATGGAAGTAGTCAGGCAGTGGCTACTGGTTATGCATCTTCTGTCTCTTCTGAATGTTCGTCGTCCTCAATCAGATTGCTTTGCAGTTTTGGAGGCAAAATATTATCTCGGCCAGGTGATGGAAAACTCCACTATGTAGGAGGTGATACACGTCTTATTCGAATAAGCAAGGGTATATCTTGGCAAGATCTTTTGCAGAAAACCATCAAAATACATAATCAACCTCATATTATTAAATATCAACTGCCTGGCGAGGACTTAGATGCACTTGTATCCGTATCTTGTGATGAAGATTTACAGAACATGATGGAGGAATTTAGTATTCTTGAAGATGGTGATGGATCACAAAAACTCAGGATGTTTCTATTTTCTACAGGTGATGTTAGTGAAATGCAGTTTCTTTTATCCAGCGAGGCTGATTCCGAAGCAAAATATTATACTGCTGTAAATGGCATTGCTTCGGTATCTGGATCTGCAAAGGAGTCTAGTGGTGGTGGGTTGGCATCCTGTGATACAAATGACATATTGCCCTTACTCAATTTTGATTCTGAAGCTGGGCATTTAACTCCCCAAAGAGTTAGAACTGATTCAGTTCCATTGAGTTCTGTACCTACACCAGTCATGCCAATTCCACCCTTTGGATCTCTATCATCTCAAGTGTATGTGACTGCTGAGACCAGTTTTCCATCTTTTCAGGGCCAAGAAGATAGACGTATGGCTTCAATTGTCTATCCTACTGATAATTTCTCCAATATGGACAGCAGGGCTTCTATTCCATTGTCCTATGGCAATAGATCCGAGTATGTATCTTCTATGGGATCAACCATTCCAGATTTGAGTGGTGATATGATCTCTCTTCAGCAAGGTTTTCCTTGGCCATTGTCCAGAGGTTTAGAATTGTATGATCCCTCGGTTCCTACAATGAATTCAAATGCCGATGGTGGTTATGCTAAGACAAAGAATGAAGTTGAGCAAATCCAACCCAAGGACAATAATTCTAATGCAAAAATAAATCAGTATGATGATTCCGTTCCAGCTGAAGAGGGACCATGTTTAAAGCTCTCACAGGATCCCCAACAGACATGTGAATCTGCACATGAAGATAATTCTTGCGCGTCAAGTGGATCTTTTGTTCACGGGTTTGCTAAATTTGACCCTGCTGGTATGAATGACTCTAGTAGAGAAGATCCACCATCACGATCCTATCGTGTGTTTCATTCTGAACAAATCCCTCGTGAGTTAACCGAGTCGAAGAATCGTCTCTCAAAGTCTGACAATTCTATCGCTTCTCAGCTGTTGCCTCCTCATTTACAGTCTGAACTTGCACCACAGGATTCTTTCTTTGAATTTGTAGAACAGTTTAATGAGGAGAAGCTCCTGTCTCAGGTTGAATATCCTTCATCCGTGAATCCATACTCTGATACTTCAGTCATTGCCAATGCTCCTTATCACGTGAAAAAATTTCAACCTGATCTCGAACTTCAAGATCCTCTTAATTCGAAAGGCTATCACGCAATGAATTCTAACAATTCTTTAAATCCCAACATGGAGGAGGCAACTTCTAATTTGATGGAAGAAAAAAAACATCACGATGAATACGAAATTGATGAGTTTCGCTTCATGATGACGCCTAATTTGCAGAAATATGATGCACACAGTGCTAAATCTATAGACTATGATGATAAGAAGGCAACATATGCAGATGTTGTGCGTCATGATAATGATACAAGCCAACATACTAAAGATCATTCACTAGGACCTGAAAAGGTCAAAGTTGAAGCTCATCTAAAGCAGCCATCGACTACTAACATGTTGTCAACTCAAATCAAAGCAATCAACCAGAGTGATGGAAAAAAAAGTCTCAAAGTTGAGGGTGACCAAGTTGAGGGTCATTTTAAGCAGCCATTAAGCAATGATGCACTGTCTGCTCACCTCAAACCATCCCATGGATTTACCATCAAACAAAAAGATAGCATTTCTTCCATCATGGACAACAATCCACTTTTTACACAACATGAAGACTCTTCTGTAGCTTCTTCACAAACCGGACTATCTGATTTTGATAATATGCCACAAAGGAGTGACATTCTTATTGATATCAACGATAGATTTCCTCCAAACCTTCTATCTGATCTCTTCTTTAGAGCTAAAATTGCCGAAGATTCTTCAGGAACAAGTACACAGTGCAATGATGATGCTATTATGAGCTTGAAAGTAAATCCTGATCCTAAAAGTTGGAATTTCTATAGGAATTTGGTCCAAGATAGACCTACAGATGCTCTTCCTATGGATGTTTCTCTTATGGATCAGGATCACATTGGCTATTCGTTTCACCCTGATTTGGTTGTAGGAGATATAAACGCTAATAGTATTCCATCTTTGCAGAGTGGAGAGATTGAAAAAGGTAACAACGTTTCCCAATTTTCTGAACAAGTATTTTCTCCTAATGTTCATGATGGAGGCAGCGATGATTTGCGGGTAGATGGACCTTTTGAAAAAGAAGGTGAAGGTCCGAAATATGAGGTATTATTCTTGTTTCTAAATGTGCTTGTTAGAATTTATGGCTTTATAACAAGTTTGGATTACTCAGGAAGGGGTTTCAGAAACTGGATACGTAGGCTCATGTATAGGCAATGTCATCGGTGATCTTGATCTGAATAACCTGCAGGTATTGTTCTTTAAGACTATTTTTTCTATATAAATAATTTTTTATTAGTGCGTGTAGTAGGCATAGACAGATAAATTTAATTACAGACTAAATAGAACAGTAAGGGAGAACATTGTCCTTAACAGTTTGTTGCCATCATTGATTTATTCTGTAGTTCTCAACATATCATAGGACAAATGTTGAATATAGAAACTAGGAAACAGACAATCTTTTTTCATGGAAATCAAATTATAAAATAGCATGGCTTGAATTTTGAATTGAGAAAAGAATGAAACAGTACAAGATATTATTATCTAGGCTGAGCATTTTCTCCTTTTTAAACTATGAAGGCATAAACATTTTAATTTGGCTATCATCTTTTGTTATGTTAGTGAGACATCACCTATCAGTGTGTATGTATGACTGTATGCTGTAATTTATTCTTTTTGAATTTCAATATGCATAATTTTAATTTTATAGAGACCAAATCGTTATGTATCTGACTATTTGTAATAAATATCATAGATTATACTCTGGTCAGTCTGGTGTTTCAACTGTCATCTGAATCTTAGTATTTGATACATGCTTCTGATACGTATCTACTAGCATTATTTGTTTTTAATAATATTTCTACTTGCAAATTTGGTCACACACTCATCTTACACAAGTTGTGAAATCACACCACTCATATAGTCATAATAATAGACTTAATGCATAGTTCAATATAGAATAATATCTGTCTGAATGATTAGAAATAGAATCAAATCTGCAAATGAAATTTTAATTTATTTTCTTCCTCTATTTCATGAATTATAGTGGTCACATTCATACCTCACTTATACATTGATTATATTCTCCTGAATATCTATATATACACGCATGCAATATATGTAAAATTTAGCATCTAACTTGTAAAAACATATAACTTATCTATATATTCTATACTGTGGTTCTCATTAGAAATTTACTACGTATGCCCATATTGCAACTTATTATTGTAGTGGTTAAAAACAAATGAGGCATATAATATGGAAATTTAGTTTGGCATATGTCGTACATTTTTATAAATACGAGATAGATTTAAAGGTGCAAAGCATTCCGTTGTGATAAATTCAATATGTAGTTCTTGATGGTACAGTAATTGCAAATTTTATTTTTTAGCTTAAGCTAATTTTCTAATACAAAATAGATGATAAGCAATGATGACCTAGAAGAACAAAAAGAACTAGGTTCTGGTACATTTGGTACTGTCTATCATGGGAAATGGAGAGGCAGTGATGTTGCTATAAAGCGCATAAAGAAAACTTGTTTTGCCGGACATCCTTCTGAACAAGAAAAACTTGTAAGTTTTGTTGGTTATTGTTTAATTTCTTATTTGGTTTTTAATGTTTTGTTTATCATTTTATCTATCTTCTTAGGTCAATAATGCCTTCAACAACTTGTATTTTTCATAGACTATTTAGACTAAATCACTAAAATCATTTTTTTTGTCTATTTTAAAAAGTGGATATGCAACGTGTTTTTTCAGACTAGGGAGTTCTGGAGAGAAGCTGGGATCCTATCCAAGCTCCATCATCCAAATGTTTTGGCATTTTACGGTGTTGTTGAAGATGGACCTGGAGGGGCACTAGCAACTGTAACAGAATACATGGTCAATGGGTCTCTTAGACATGTTTTACTGCGGAAGGACAAGTAATGTTTTGTGATCTTATTTGTGTTTTTTACTGTTTTCTATTTCTTCTTGGGTATTCTTTTATCAGTTAATCAATGCATTTTGTAAATGAAACTGATAGATATTTGGATCGTCGCAAGAGACTCATAATTGCAATGGATGCAGCCATTGGGATGGAATATTTGCATTCTAAAGATATTGTACACTTTGATTTGAAATGCGATAACTTGCTTGTAAACCTCAAAGATCCTCAAAGGCCCATCTGTAAGGTAAAATTCTTACAAGAAATAATATTTTTTTTGTTCAATCTGTTCCTTGCCTTTTTATTCTATAATAATTTATTTTGATACTAAGAATTTCATCTACTGATGAGAGTACAGGGAAATATCATGCGGTGTTACTATGCCATAGGATCATTGAATTAAAATATATATAATAATGAATTGTAACATACAAACATATCTAATTCTAAATGTTTGTAGTTTATCACATGGTAACCTAGAAGATGAGTAGATGGCTGATTATGATTTATATCATGGCATAGTCAATTTGATTTGTCTGTTGGTTCATCAATTTTTTTGTACCTTAAAAGGAAAATATATTTATTTGGTATATGCCTTCATTGCCTTTTATCTTTGTAGTAATTAATTAATTATGATTTATGAATCTATGATTACATATATAAGAATTATGGAGAAGCTTAAAATATTTCATATATGGTTATGGGTAGTAAACTTTTAATTTATGCGGAAAAGGTTGCATGTCTCTGAACATATAACGTTTCACTGTACAGGTTGGTGATTTTGGCTTGTCAAAGATTAAGAGAAATACGTTGGTTTCAGGTGGTGTGAGAGGAACCTTACCATGGATGGCACCAGAATTATTAAATGGAAGCAGTAGCAAGGTTTCCGAGAAGGTATTTGCAAAAAAAAAAAAAAGTTTCCGAGAAGGTGACTTTGTTTTTGAAAAACAAAAATAAAAATAAGATTTGCGTTAAAAAGTAGATTTGAAATATCTGGCAGGTTGATGTGTTTTCTTTTGGCATTGCTATGTGGGAGATCCTTACAGGAGAAGAACCATACGGCAATATGCACTATGGTGCTATAATAGGTACATTTTGTTGACCCAATAAATATCCAACACTGTTCTTTTATTAAAACCAAAGAACATGGTTGGTCTTTTTGTGCAGTTTTTGATGGTGAATGTATGGTGCTGTAATACATATTAATTACTATAACTAATAATACTCTACTGCAGGAGGTATAGTGAATAATACATTGAGGCCAGCGATACCTGAGTCATGTGATCCAGAATGGAGAAGAGTGATGGAACAATGTTGGGCACCAGATCCCATCCACCGGCCCTCGTTCACTGAGATAGCGAGGCAGTTAAGGAAGATGTCAGTGACTAATCAAAACAAAGGCCATGGTGGCGGCCTGAAGTGATGGTCCCTTCTTTATTATATGCTTAGTGTTCATTTTCCATTTTCTCCTTGACAGTTATTGTGGTTAAAATAGATAGGTTTATGAATTAGAATTCTATACTATAACTTTATAAACGATATGCATTGCACAGAAATAATTTATGCTTAAGTTATTGACATTTTGTTTACAAATCCGTGTGTTTATAGTTCAGCCTATTGAAGTTCCTCCAAATCATGGAGCTCAGATGGATTCCTTTACCCCTAATCAGAATATTTATGGTAGTTCTAATATAGTTAACCCCAATATTTCGAAGCCCAATTCTAAACAACTCATTGAACCATTACCCAATGTCAAAATTCTATTGCCCAATGAATCTAATTGTGAACTATTTGAAACAAACCATCAATCAATAAGTGATGCGGTTGACGCAACACATCAGACCTTGATACACCTCATCCTGGGAATGGGGTGGGTCGCCATGGTACCGCTCTGGTAGTAACTGGGATCGAGACAGATATTTTGTTCCGTCGCTCCGGTCATATTCCGAGGCGGGTCTTGAGGCAAGGCGAAACCCGACTTCTCATAAAGAAATGCATGAGAAATGCGTTTTGAAAAGATCTCGTGAGTTTTGTATGGTAGCTCTGGAGCATCTAGTTCTATCATTCCTTTTTTTTTGAGATAAAACCACTTGACGTCACATGCGGCCGGCCTACCCCCACACCCTATGGATTAGTCCGATCAGTTGATCTTACGATCTATTTGATCTTCATAACTTTTGAAGACTGACAATTAGTTTTTAAAACGAGTATGTCTGCATCGTTCCTACGTAGTCGACCTAAGACAATGATTGAGTGAAAAAACTCTGGTGTGGCATCTTTTACTTTTCTTAAGAAAACCTTACCATCACCTTTCGATCCACTACTTATAAGTGACTTTCCATATCGTGTTTCTTACTTTCAGAAGGATTTCAATTTATGAGATTGAGGTTCCTATGAAATCTTATCATCCTATCAATATTTGACCTAATCCTAAATGAGCTAGAGTTTTATCTTTAAGAATAAGTATCCAGTATGGTGGTCCCCATGAAAATCTGTTATCTGCTGACATACTGAATACGTGTGTCTGTATCGTTCCTACGTAGTCGACCTAAGACAATGGTTGAGTGAAAAAACTCTGGTGTGCTCCTGACATCTTGTTTCTTACTTTCAGAAGGATCTCAATTTATGAGATTGAGGTTCCTATGATATCCCATCGTCCTATCAATATTTGACCTAATCCTAAATAAGCCAGAGCTTTATCTTTAAGAATAAATATCCAGTAAGGTGGTCCCCATGAAAATCTGTGATCTGCCGACATACTGAATACGTGTCCATTCCATAACCATATTCAACTGTTTATATCAATCATATTATATGGAAGTGATAGAAGTGATAGAAATAAAAATCATGGGCGACTCTTCTTCCTCACCACTGTCTCAATTGACACTCAAAATCCACGGTTCCGGAGACCTCAACAAGGTGTACTCCAAACTAGACACCAACGGTGACGGAAAGCTCTCAGTCAGCGAGCTGAAGACCGCTCTCCATGTCATGGGGAACGAAAAAGGCCATGTATTAGATGCTGAAACTCTCATGCAGACCGCCGACACCGACGGAGACGGTTTACTCGGATTAGACGAGTTCAAGTCGTTAATAAGATCCGAAGCCGACGACGGCAAGTGCTTGGAAGATCTAAAGCTGGCTTTCGCCGTATACGACCGAGACGGCAAAGGCACAATCACCGCCAAGGACCTTCATAGCGTCATGGGTGAAGTGATGTCCGAGAACATAACGCTGGCAGATTGTGAGAAGATGCTTCAGGCCGTTGATAAGAACAACGATGGCGTGATCGAATTCAACGAATTCTTCAACATGATGACACGCTCTGACGACGTTTTAACATGATCTATTTATAAAATCGATTATAAAAACCTATATAAATAAATAAAAATAAAAATGGTAAGTAATAATCTGAAATAGAAATAAGAACTTACTGGAGATGATTGAATAAAATGTTTGCTTCATGTGGAGAGTGGAGTCTAGTCGTCTGGAGAATGTAGATGCATGTCGGAATGACAGAGATGGCCTGAAAATCCGATCATGAAGTCGTCCCTCAACTCCTCAACTGGTGTGATTTGGGGGGAAGTATTTAGGGATTTAAAATATAGGAGATTTGAGAGATTTAAGTGTTAATTTTTATCAACTATTTTTCAGTGAGCTCAGCTTATCTTAACCGTTGGATATTGTGTAAAGTCATCTCAACCGTCTTTTAATTATATTGTTTTTTTAATATTTTAGTTGCACACATCCCCATATAGATTTGAACATTATTGAACTCATATTATGTGAGCTTAGGGTGTCAAATAAAGCCCGGTTCGGGCTCGGCTCGTTGGGCTCGCGAGCCCAATTCTCAAACTTGGACATGCCAAGCTCGGTTCGTTAAACTGGATGGGCTCGGTAAAGAATATAAAAAATTATTATATTTAGATAGAATAGAGATGTAACATAATTGGTAAAAGGTTTATTTAGTATTTGAGAGGTCACGGATCTCCTATGTTTTCAAATAATATTTTTTTTAATTCGAACCCGAACCTGTCAATTCTTAAAACAAACCGAGTCCGAGCTCGAGCCTGGATAATTCCTTAACGAACTGAGCTCGAGTCTGGCTCTATAAGCAATAGCTCGGCTCGATCGACACCCTAAGTGAATTCACTGGAATCTTACTCTAATTTTTATTTCAGGATGAAAAAACATTTTATAATTATATATTGTAAAATTTATAATTTAACCCTTTTAAATTTTGATAAATGATCGATAATGCGTGTTTGTTAAAAATGTTGTACGTATTTATTTAATCTCATCGGCCCTCTCTTCTCCGGGCAAGCTAACTCCGATCGACTTTGACACCCCTTTTTCCTTCATCAGAAGACGGGTTTTGGAAGCGTCCTCCCACATACCAGCACCGGCATACAGATTCGAAAGCTGCACGTAGTGACCGGCGTTTGAGGCGTCTATCTCAAAAATTCTTGCGGCGGCGTACGCGCCCAGATCTACGTGCCCATGGATCTTACAAGCGTTGAGCAATGCGCCCCACATTGACACCGTGACCTCGTAAGATTCCTCCATCTGACTTATCAAGTCGTAAGCTTCTCCCACCTTCCCGGCACGAGCCAGAAGATCCACCATACACGAGTAATGTTGCTGCTGTGGCTCCAATCCGTACTCGCTTCTCATGGATTTGAAATGAATCCATCCTTGTTCCACCAAACCGCCGTGACTACATGCCAGTAAAAGACCTAGAAACGTGACGTCGTTGGGGCGGATTCCGTCGTGTTTCATCGAATCGAACGTTCTCATCGCTTCCAATCCATGACCGTTCAATCCGTACCCAACGATCATCGCGCTGTAAGAAACTGTATCTTTATCGGTGATCCGATCGAACACTCTCCTAGCAGATCCCATGTGGCCGCATTTGGAGTACATGTCGATGAGCGCCGTGTTGACGAAAAGATCGTTTTTGAATCTACGGAAAGTGTAGTCTTCCACCCAATTCGCCGTCTCAATCGAATTCACATGGGTACAAGCTAGAATGACCGATCGGAGAGTGATGGAATCCGGTATCAGGCCGATGTTTATCATTTTTCGAAACAATTCCAACGCCTTCTTCGCATTTCCATTCCCATCGGTCTTGGCGTAGCCTGATATCATCGCATTCCATAACATCACATTTTGAGATGTCCAACATTGATCGAACACCGATCTCGCGGAGGAGAGATCCCCACATTTGGAGTACATCGCCGTTAAGGTAATAGACACATCGATCTCTGATTTCAATCCGAGTTTAATTACCCAAGCATGGATAGACCTTCCTTGTTCCAAAGCTTGAACGTTCATAAACCCTTTCAAAACACTGACAATCACAACGAAATCCGGCTTCATTATGGATTCCGAAGCAATCATGGTCTTGAAAAGTCTAATAGCTTCAATGGGTAAGCTGTTCTGAACGTATCCCGATATCATAGCCGTCCAAGACACCACATTTCTCATTCCAATGAACAAGCGTTGGAAGAGCGAGGAAGCAGATGTCATCATCCCGCATTTTCCATACATGACCAGTAACCCATTCTGAAGGAAGACATGAGAGGCGAAGCCGAATCTTAGAATATGGGCATGGACGGGCTTCCCCACTGCATAGACGATGTTGGTGTCCTTCACGTCGAATGCTTGTACGCAGAGTTTGAGGAGTGGAGGGAAGGTGAATGCATCTGGGGACACGCAATCGAATAACATTTTGGAGTAAAGATTCAGGGATTGGATGCGAGGTTGTTTGTGAGTTGCATTGAGGTTTAGGATGGCGTTGAAATGGAATGTGTTTGGATGGAGAATTTGGTCGAACAGTTTTTGGGCATGTGAGAGGAGGAGAAGGCGCGAACAGAGGTGGATGATCTTGGTGGGGAAGATTGGATTGGAGTGTATGAGACCTGTGGTGAGTAATTGAGTGTGGATTTTATAGAGGTGGGATGGAGTGACAGCGGAGTCGAGCAGCCGTGTATAGAAGAGAAAGAGAAGCTTTCTGTCCTCCAGTTTCCGAATCATGGTGGATTGTTAGCTGGAGTTCAAAACGTATAAAAAGAGGGTGTAGTGAACATGTGACCTTTCAAACTTTAGACTTTGGTAAATGAACATTTACCCTTTAATTTTCAAACTAACCTTCATTGTTTTCATTTCATATTTTTTACTCTCTCTAACCTATGCTGGTGTCGCGACCAAGTTTAGGATACTGTCTTACAGACAACGTCAACTGATAAGGGTGGATCTCGATCGGTGCTAGACAACGTTTTAAACAAGCGTTAAGCTAAAAACTCTACGGAAATCAGCTCGTACTCTTCAGTTGCTCAGGTTCTGCTCTGCTGAAATTTTTCTCTCTAATACAATTTGTCCGAATGAATGAAAGTGACCCTCTATTTATAAGATATCTTATGGAGGTAATCTGGTTATTAGGATCGTAACCGTTTAACTGCTTAGATCTGACTCTGTGTCGACTTTCTGAGGTCGACTTCTGAAAAAGTCGACATAGGCAAAGTCGACCTCCCTATTAACTGACCTGAAGCCTTTCATAACCTATACGGGTGTTACCATTTATTCTAGGCTATCCGAATCTTCTCTAATTGTTGTCGTGATCAAGTTTGAGATACTGTATTATTCGAGATACTTTCAAAATATGAGTTGGGAGAAAAACCCGATCAACAAATTAAGATTTATTCAATGTCAGCACAAAACACAGCAAACAAACAACAAGTAGACATTAAATTAAGATGATGATTTATTTATTTATTCACACGTCTTGGGCATTTTTCTTAACATAGAAGTTCTGGCGAGTGATGGGGTTGATGACGACGGGTGGACCGGCCGTCCTTGGCCAAGCTCTGAACTTGTTGTTGGTTTCCTCTGACCACTCTTTGGTGACAGTTCTGGTGGTGGTGCCTGGTTTTTATTTTACAGGAGGATACATGAATAATTAACACGCATGTACATCACATAATCACATACACGACGATAGATCGATTAGTTATAGGTGGGTCTGTAGTTAATTTAAACCTTGAAATCAAATCAACACAAAACCAAATTTTTGATTAATTACCTCCAAATATTTTGTGGTCGGAGACAAGAGTATCGCAGACGTAGGCAAACGCAAATGAGGCCAAAACAGATCCTACGATGTACTTGGTCGTCATCTTCTCAACGACGACTGATGAATGAGAGCAGCGGCTGGTTTCCAGATAGACAGACGATTTGCTGGATGGATTGATTGATCAATAATACAAGGTTTGACATTTTGGAGAAGAGAGATCTATAAAACAATCAATAATTAGCATGATGCAACATGACTAATTTTTTTATGAAAAGATTCTTTACACACCAACATGACTAATTTTTTTACAAATGACATATATTAGTGTCTTATACAATACATTATTTTAGTCATTATATTAAATATTATGTCTGATAATTCGTGTAATACGACACAAACACGACTAATTTTTTCATTTACACGAACACGACACGACCGTGTCAGGACACGACTGACACGATATGAAATTCGTTTCGACACGACATTAGAGGTGAAGATCCTCATGTAGACATTTCAACAGTCGTGATCTGGTTCTCACAGAGTTCTCACATACTCAATTCTTACTAGAATCGTTCTCTTTTAATAAGGTCAGTTTTTAGTGAGAACCATAAAAATAAAAACTATATAAGAACATTGCATCTTGACCCTTACATCTAGATCTAATGGTGATTTATATAGTTTATTATTTAAATCATTTAGAGGTGAAGATCTCCATGTAGACATTTCAACGATCGTGATCTGGTTCTCACAGAGTTCTCACATACTCGGTTCTTACTAGAATCGTTCTCTATTTTAATATTGATAATTATTTATGTGTACGTACATTTTATTATTTTATCTCTATTATATAGTTATTATTTTATATAAAACTCAAATGATTCTATATAAAAATATTATTTTACCCTTATTACATAAACGATAAACATAGTTAATTAGTAATATAATATTTTCGTATTATCGTGTCTAAGACTGTCAACGGGTCCAGGCCCGGTCAGTTAATAGTCTGGGTCCCGGTCCAGATTAGCCAGACCGGCTGAACCCGGACCCGGCTAATTTAAATCTTACAAAAAAATATTAATATTTAAATAAAATAGGGGTTTAAATATAAATATTTTATTGTATATTGTTTTACTATTTCACCATGGTTATTTTTTTATTTACTAATTAGTATTTATTCATTTTTTTACCAATATTAGGGTTAGGGTTTCACTATTTCAACACTCCTAAAATACTAGGAAGTATTCTCCCCAATGACGATTTTTCTCCAAATCAAAATGAAGAAATTTATAATTATTTATAGTTTTTAGGTAAAAAAAATTTAATTTATTTGGACCCGGATCCGGCCCAGACCCGGATCAAGTTCACGGGTCCGGGTCCGGATCCAGCTCAGCCATCCCAGACCCGACCCATTTACAGCCTTAACCGTGTCATATAATAATATCGTGTCATGTAAATTTACGTTTCGTGTAATCGTGTCGTGTTTTTAAAGATAAATAATAAACCGACACTATTATTAATCGTGTTAAAATTTTCGACACTAATTTGATACTATTATGAACGTGTCGTATTCGTGTCGTGTTAAATTATTGTCGTATCATATCTTTTTACGAATCGTGTCTATTACTGCTACCGACCTTATTATATATTAATGAATACGATTTGTTGATGCACGAGCAACACGACGGTACATTTAAGATACGACACAACTGAAGTGCGTCCAAAATATTAATTACGGTAATTTTCAGGTACGTACGTCGATACGTTAAAATACGTCGTTCGCATCATGTCTATTACTTTTTAATTCAATAACTACAATAATGTATTACACAAGACACTAACATATGTATGACGAAAAAAAATATACAACAAAAAAACACTAATTCATATACGACGAAATGCAGGATTTTTGACGCATTGAATTTCGATGCGTACCCATATTAAATAATCAAATTTTTAATGGTGGATGGGTTGTGTCCCCGACAGTGAATCGGTGAACAACGCCGTTGCATTCTATGAAACTACATCCAGTTTCTTTTTTAAGTCCCAGATCTTGCATGGTGTTCCTGGTTTGTCGGGCATCTTCCTGCTTACCAGCGCCCATATACACATTCCACAGAGACACATAACGTCCACCGTCATCCGGTTCCATGTGTATCAAACGTCTACCCACGCGTTCTCCAACGCTCACGTTACGATGCGTTCTACATGCCGACATCAATGCACCCCACTGCGTCGCATGTGCTTCCATAGGCATGTTCAGGACAAGTTTCTCCGCCTCTTCCACCATCCCTGCACGTCCAAGAAGGTCTACAACACACCCATAATGTTCTCTACAAACCTTCACTCCATAATTTCTATTCATTGATTCCAAAATATCCAGTCCGGTCTTCACCATTCCGGTGTGACCACAAGCACACAGCACGCCAATAAATGTCATTTCATCTGGAGAGATACCACTGTTTTTCATTTCAGAAAATACATCCAAAGCCTCCTTTCCGTATCCATGCATTGCCAGGCCATTGATCATGGCGTTCCATAGCACAACGTCGCCGGAATCTTCTAAACATCCATCACAAAACTTGTTAAAAACCTTCACGCCGGATTCTACACAACCACATTTACAGTACATGTCGATCAACGCAGTTGCGAGAACGACGTTGCTGTTTTCATCGATTCCATTTCGATTAAAAAATGCATGAATCCACACGCCTTGCTCCAATGCGCCCAACTGGGCACATGCTTTCAGCACACCAACAAACATAACCACATCAGGTTCTATCTCGGACGCTGCTTGCATCTCCCCAAAAAGCATCAGCGCCTCACTGTACCACCCATTCCTTACATACCCATCGATCATTGCAGTCCAAGACACCAAATTCCTCTTCGGCATACTGTCGAACAACTTCTTTGCGTTACCCACATCACCGATCTTCCCGTACGTAGATACCATTGTGTTGTACGACACCAAATCCAAAGTCGTCATTCCGTCGAACACTTTACGTGCATATATCAACATACCCATCTTACAATACATGCTCATCAAGCAATTATTGACGACAACCAAACCATCCATGCCACACTTGATTACCTGTCCATGACCTAACGTGCCATCGCAGAAGCTACCGGAACATCGGATGAGCAAAGCGAAGGTGTAGGTGTTAGGTGGTAAACCGATGGCACGCATGTGGAAGTAGTAAGAGAAGTCCATAGTTTTGGAGAGCATGAGGTTGAATGAGTAGACGTCTGGCCGCGGAATGGTTTGGAATATGGGTCGGGTGCTGTGGAGAGTGGTGGTGTTGAGTGAGAGGTGGAGTATTCGACTTGCGAAGAAAGAATGGTTGATAAGACCGGTGGTTATAGAATACGAATGGAGGGCGTGGGTGTCGAGGGTGTGGTGGCTACTGCCAGAAACAGCAAACTGAAGAATGTGACAGAGGATTGGATGTGGAGGAAGAGAGGGTTGGAGAAGACGGAAGCTTGCCTTTGATCTCATATTCTCATCGTAATTGAGAGTCGTGACATTTGTGTAGTATATGCCCGTTCAAGAACTATTAAGGTTTCTTTCTGAGGTCCAATATTCGAATTTTACTTTATACATTTTCATTTAAATTTATCAGATGATATATTATTTGGATTTAGTATATCATCCGAAGGTTGACAACTTTATAACTGTAGAGTGGTACCTTCCGTTATAAAAAAAAGTCAGTTCAAGAACAATTGTATTAATAAGAAAATATTCAGGTATGTCATCATTATTATTTGCGCAGTTACCCATTAACATTTTATCAAAATATGTAGGTCTTTCTATCATCATTCTTTTTGATGATGATTCTGATATTCCTCAATGTTTACCTTTTCAACCACATTCACCCCTTAGCTCAATGGACTGGTCTACTGATTCTTTATATGATACATATGATTCTGATTCCTCCGTCACCTATGGTTTCCTACAACCCATCGACAATTTCATGCGCACGACAACAGTATTCTAGAGTGGTTATAGAGTGACTCTGGATTGGCTCTGGAGTGATTCCATATTGACTCTAGAGTGACTCTCGAGTAGCTTTGAGGTAGCTCTCGAATAGCATAAGAGTAGCTCTATATTGAGTCTAGAGTGACTCTCGAGTAGCTTTAAGGTAGCTCTCGAATAGCATAAGAGTAGCTCCATATTGACTCTAGAGTGACTCTCGAGTAGCACAGGAGTAGCCCTAGAGTAGCTCCATATTGACTCTAGAGTAGCTTTGAGGTAGGGGTAAGTGTTAAAACTAGCCACCTAAGATGGCTTGGTGGTCAAAACTACCCACCAAGCCTAGGTGTTAGGTGGTTAGGGTGTGTTAGTGTGTAAAATTTCCTAATTTGCCCCTTATTAGTAAATTGTGTGGGTTGTACCCATGCCCGTTTACCCGTTAAATCCATCTATCGATTCTAAAATTCTCAAAAACCTAACTCAAATCCATCTATCGATTTCATCCTTCCTCCAACCACATTCCAGCTTCTCCACATCTCTCATACTCGATTTCTTCCTTTACTCCTCTACGTGTTCATCGTCGGCCGGCTATCTTCGATCAAGATCATCTTCAACTTCTCCCATCTCTTATCTGCGGTGTCCACCGTCAAAAATCATGGTCTACTCAGAGAATCTGTGATGTCAATTACCGGAGAACCCACTTCCACCCCCTTCTTCTGCCTTCTTCAACCTTCCATACCGTTAAACCCCCACCATAATCTCCGATAACCTCAAATCCTTATCAACATCAAAACCTCACCAACATTTAAACCCCCTCCATAACCTTGATAACCTAAATGTTCTATCATTTCTCTTCGTTTCCAGTTTCTGTAAGTTGGATTATTAGTTTTCTGTTGTGCTGTTCTTCTTGTTTTCCGGCGCTCTAGCACTCTTGTTCCCCCTACCCTTTCTCTATTTTCTTATTCCCTCTTCAACCAAACAATGCCATTATTTTTTGTTGCTATTGGAATTCTATGATGGGTTGTTTTGTTTTAAGCACGTTATGTGTTTGATTCTATGCGTCGAAGAGCGAATTGGATATCTCTAACAATTTCCAAACGAATCGTGATGAAACTGGAGGCCCTTGTGCCCACCGGATAGGAAATGATTTCCGGGGAGGAATCTACACCTGGTGATGACCAGGTGTCATCATGTAGCAAAGAAGATGCTGGTGGTGAACCTGGTGATGGTAGAGGCAGCCACTGGGCGTTTCTCCGATCAGATCGAATATCTAGGTCCTCCTGCATTGAGACCACAAGCAAGAAGCCAATTAAAACGGGTTCCATTTCATAATCCCAACCATCCTATCATTATATAGGAGGACGATCGATGGGTTTGTTCTTTTCCCCGTTACTGACAATGGCATGTGAAAGAAAATTTTAAAAAAAAGTAAGGGTAAAATGGTCATAAAATTTATAGGTGGGTAGTTTTAACTCCTAACCAACCTTAGGTGGTTAGATTTAACAATTATCCAATTTATAATGGCTCTCAAGTGGCTCTCGAGTCGCTCGAGAGTAGCTTTTGAGTAGCTCTTGAGTAATTATACATTTAGTACATGAACTTAATTAGAGTAATCTATTCAAACTTAAACATCAGTATAAATTAAATTCAGTACTTCATTATAATTGTATAAATGAAATACTAATACTCAGATTTAAAACTAATCATAGAGTACTAATTACTATATTCAAACACAGAAAGTAAGTTCAATAACTATAATCACTAATTACATAACATGATGGAATTATTGTACCACAGAAAATAATACATTGATACTACGCAAAACAAAATAATACACTTAAGGCTAGAACTCTCTTAGATACTTGGGCGATTTATGACAAGAATGAAGATTGGTGTGTTGTTTTTGTGTGTTGTCCTTGGGTGTGTATTTATAGCATGGGAACACTTTTGATGATCATTGGATCTTCCTTTTGAGATGTGTGCACCTGATACGTGCTGGGTGGAATTTGACACCATAACAGGGGACGTCGATGCCATCTTGGAGAATGCTCGAGCAACCTTAATTTCTAATTTGGGGGAGGGCGATGGGTCACAACCGTTGAACCGGCCAAACAGCCCCAGGCCGAGAAGGGAGAAACACACACCAGCCCGGTTCAAGGATTTTTACATGGATCCGGCTTAAGGAAATAAATTACTTTTTCTTTTATTAAGAACCCCTGCAGTATTTAAATATCGTTTTTCAATTCATAGGTATAAATAGATGCTGTAATGATTGATAATGTTTTTATCAAAATTATAACTAAATTTCACGCAACCCTAAGTTCCTCCAGTTCCAGCTGAGTACGTCTACACCCCATATCACGCATTTACGTTTCAGAAACGCTTCCATCAGCCTGTCAATCTTCATCTGCCGTATCAAGCCTGTTGGTGTGTGTGCTCGCCGGTGTTAGCCCACAACCTCAACTCTCCCAAGTGTTCACTTTCTCAGAATTGTCAACCTCTCCCCCAGTTGGACCAGGGGAGGTATTTATAGCCTTCACTTGTTGTCATTGGGCCTCGTGGGTTTGTACGGTCGGCCCCGTTCGTCCGCTCGTCCGCCCGCCCGTCCGTCCGTCTGGGCCGTCTGGTCCGGTTCGGTCCATGGGCCGCGGTCCGCGGTCCATGGTACCAACAGTACTCCCCCCTTCCTTAGCAGGCCCGGGGGCCTGGGGCCGTCCACCCCCCTTTCGACCCCCACCAACTCTCATTAAAGATCCTTGGTTCTCGGGCCCCTCCTTCTTTGCTTCTCTATAAATAGGCTGCTTGAGAGCCTTATTTTCCACATCCCCTCTCTTTTCCGCTATGAGTGCTCGAGACATCCTTGAGGAGTATGGTCGTGAAGTGCAAGCTCAACATGCTACCTGGGCCCTGTGCCTGCTGTCGCCCAACAGTGTCGCCGTGGCCGAGACTCAGCGCCTTAACGCCGTGCTGATCGACGTCCACCGTCGCCTCAACCGGATTCGCTGCAACGACATTGTCGCGGAGCTTCCCCTCGTCACCTATCCTGACACGTCGGGTTCTGCTGGAACTTCGCGTGCTTCCCGCGCGCAAGGTACGGCCGTCGCTCCCGCTGCCATCGCTGATCCAATGCCCCTTCCGAGGCGGCGCCGGCCGCGAGGTCCTCGTCGCTCCCGCGGGTCTTCGTCCCTCCCGGCCTATGACCTGCGCCACTTTCTGTCGGGATCCTCGAAGCCAGGCCCTTAAGTTCGTCCGGGGGACGTCCGCGACCGCGACCGCGACCACGCTCATCCGGGCCGTGGGTCCGCCTCCATGGGACGACGTCTGGGGCGCGCCTCGTTCAACTTCTCTCCTATTTCTTTTTTGTATCCAGACTTAGCTATTGTTGTGCGTTGTGTATTTTTTCCCGCCGTGCCACCGGCCGCTTGTAACACTTGGTTTAATTTAATGAAAAATGCCTTTGCCTCTTTTTTTCCTTTCGCTTTAATTGTCTTCGCACGTCCGTGCAGATTCGCGCATCTCGGCGTCTTCTGTCGACGTTGCCCGCATCCTTCTCGAGCTCTGCTCCCGTCCCTCGTGCCGGGTCCCCCTATCGCCGGCTCAAGCGTCGCCCTGCTACGTCGTTTCGTTGGTGGGGTCTGCCTGTCGGCCCATCTGGACTCCCCCACCGCGCTCCTCCTGCATCGTTCGTGCGCTGGACCCCGCCGGGCTTACCAGGGGCGCCTCTCCCCCGCTCCGCAGACCGCGTCGGTCCCTGATCTTCGCCCTTGCCCCCGACGGGCCGGTTCTTGGGCTCCCTCGGGAGCTTCCCGGCCCATCTGATTCTGACCAATCCGGGTACGCAACGCTTCGTCTTCCGCGCCCTCCTTAACCCCTATATAAATCCCCATTCGCTTCTCGCGACTGACTTCCTTCCCTTTCTTTTATTCTCTCCCACCTTCTCTCCTAGGTTGCTGATGGCCTCCGCTTCCTCCTCCGGCCGCGACGGCGCACGAACTCCGGCGAGCAAGGTGATTTCGACGCTCTTCGTCGCTCCCTCCCCCAAGGACCCTCAGTCCACCGTCAGGGTCGACGTGATCCGGGAGGCGCTGGTGAAGATGGGCCAGCCCAACCTGCCCTTCACTGTTGCTGGCGAGCGTCTTGCCTCCGATCCGCCGCCGGGCTTGGTCGCCCTTTACACGCCCTTTGCCGATGCCGGTCTCGTTCTTCCGCTTCCGTCTTTGGTGGCCGAGGCGATGTCTTACTGCGGCGTGACCATTTCCCAGTTTCCTCCGGCGGCCATCGACCGCTTGGTGATCTTCGAACTTCTCTCGCGTCGCGCCGGCGTCCCAGCCTCTCTACCGGTCTTCCTGACGTGGTTCACGATGACCTCCATGCCCACCGATCCTCGTCGTGTGTTAGTCGCTCAGCGATCCACCGGCGCCCTCTTCGACGGGCTGGTCGACCGGTCTCATCACTGGCGGGACCGCTTCTTCTTCGTCCCCGTCAGTGCCATTGGAACGTTGGACTCGGGCGTGTGTTTTCCCACGCGTTGGACTATGCTGTCGTCCCTGAGGCGGGCCGCCGCTCCTTCCCGAGACAGCTTGGATCCTATGGCCGCCCTTGCTCAAGACGTCCTCGTCGAGGTTTATCGCCACGGGGCCGTCAACGCCCGGACGCTGGCCACCTGGTCCTACGAGGACCATCTGAATTTGCCCGTGACGGCGTCTTACTTTCGGGACGGCCCGCCGCCTAAACGTGGCAAGAAAAGGCAAGCCGACGAAGTTTGCTTCGAGACTCCCCTTGACGCGTCTCCCCTCAACATTATCGAGGTCGGCGCCCCGGACTCCCATCGTGATGCTTCCTCTGCTCCTGGTGCCCCGGATGCCCCCCTTCGAGACAGCCGGTCCGACCGACGGCAAAGGAAGAAAACTCGTGCTGAGAAACGAAAGTCGGTCGCCGCCTCCTTGGTGAAGGACTCGGTCCAAATTGAGGACTTGGACGCTTCTGAGAACAGCCCTGGTGCCAGCCACTCTAACATTCCGTCGGACGGGACCTTCGACCGCTTCTTTGCGTCTTCGTCGGGAGGCGGGCATTTTGAAGACGGGCACCTCAAGGCTGTCATGAAGGATCTTCAGAAGACCCTTGACGGCTGTGCCGCCCCCATCGATCCCGTGACCCTTCTGTCGCGCCTTGGCGGGATCTTTAAGCAAAAGCTCGCGGATGCTCATTCTCTGATGACGCCCGAAGATGAGTACGTTCAACTGCGCGCCCGTCCCCTTTCGGTCGTCGACCTCGACCTGTACCATCTTCTGCTGCAGCTTTCTGTCCTCGCCCATGTTGGACGGGGAGCTTCAGCGTAAAACGACCGGCCTTGCCGCCGCGGAAACCAACCTTGCCGCCGCGGAAGCCGACCTTGCCGCTGCGAAGGTCACCATTGAGGCCACAAAGACCGAGTTGGACGCCGTCAAGCGCGAGCGTGACCTTCTGGCTGACGACTTGCGCCGTTCTGCGGAGGAAGAGAAGGTTCGGGCAGACGCCGCGCATGCCTCTTTCATCGAGGAATTTGTTCCCGAATTCAAGAGTCGCTTGGCCGATATGCAAGCGGATCACGCCGTCCTGCTAGCAGATTCGAAGCGCCTCGGCTTCTGGAAGGGTTACGTGCACGGGCGCAAGATGTGCTCGCTTGTTTACTCGCCCCTTTCGCGCGCCGTGGTGCCTCGGAGCTGCAAAGAGTTTTCCGACTGGCAAGAGAAGGGCGCCCCTACCTTTCAGCCTCCCGTGGACGTGAGCGACAGTGAGGAACAGGACCTCGAGGCTGACTTCCCCGAGTACGTGGACCCTCCCCTTGACTAGTCGGCCCGTAGCGGGTGTTTGTTTTTTTTTTCGTACGGGAGGAACAATTATCCCTGCATTGTAATAATACTTAACTTTTTTCCTGCTTTTTTACTTGCTTGTTCTCTCTTGCTTTTGGTTCGGCCGTCGATCCGTTTGCCTTCTCCTTTCGCTTACGTTTCCCTGCTTAACTTTCGCTTTCGCCTCCTCTCTTCCTTCAACCGCTTTTTTCTTAGAGAAGCGGCCTGGGCCCTTCGGACGTTCCCGTGTGGCCTTTCGGCCCCGGGGACCTTCCGTTGGCCTTTTCGGCGGGCTTCTCTGGTTTTCGTTTGCTCGGGGAAGCGGCCTGGGCCGTGCGGATTGTCTCACGTGGTCGTCCGACCTCGAGACTTTTCCGCCAACCTTTTCGGCGGGCTTCTCCAGCTTTTTCTTACTCGGGGGAGCGGCCTGGGCCGTGCGGATTGTCGGCGTGCGTCTCGCTTTACCGCCTGTACTTTTCTAGATTGTCGGCGTGCCACGTTCTCTCTATCACCTGCCCGTCCTCGTATCCCAGGCGAAAGATGCCGGGCTGGATTTCGTCCGTAATGACGTACGGGCCCTCCCATTTTGGTGACAGCTTCCCCTTCGTCTGAT
>LFYR01000729.1:1418664-1471034 GCA_001185155.1 Zostera marina
ATCGAGTACTCGATTTTTTCCGCTCTCCAGCCCGGTGGGTCCTCTTCGTCCAGTAGGTGCTGTGCCAGGGCCTCCCCACTGCCACCCCCCGACGTCGTCGCCACAATTGTTCGCGGGGCCTCCGCGGGTGGGGCGTCGCTGCCGAGTCTACACTCCGGGGGGGCGGGCGGCCCGTACATGGGATCCCCTCCCCCGCCCCCGTCCGACTCCAGGGTATGCGGGGTCACTGTGAGCTGATGGACTTGCTCTTGCAGTTGACGCTGGCTCTCCTGCAGGTTGGATATTAGCTCCACGAGCTGCATCCTCTCTCGTTTGCTCTCTTTCTCCGCGCGATCCTTCTCCTCCGCGCGCTCTTTTCGTCGGAGCTTCTCGCGCTCCTTCTCCCTTCTCTCCCGGGACCGCGACCGAGACCGCGTTCTCCTGGCCCTCGGTGGAGATGCCGCCCCTTTGTGTCGGCGCCTCTCGGGTGACTCCCAACCGTACCTGATCTCCTCGATCTCCATACGCAGCCTATCCTCGTCGTCCCATCCCTCGTTGGCTCTTACTTCCTCTGAGTACCGGTCCCGGGAGTGACGTCGCTCCGGCCGATACTCCTCCGGCTCCCGCTCGGGTCGCTTAGAGCTCTCCCCCACCTGGTAACCGCTCTTCGTCATCCTTTTCTCTCCGGCCGCCATGTATTTCGTTCACGTCAGGTTCACCACTGTTAGTGTGTGTGCTCGCAGGTGTAAGCTCACAACCTCAACTCTCCCAAGTGTTCACTCTCCCAGAATTGTCAACCCCCTCCCCAGTTGGGCCAGGGGAGGTATTTATAGCCTTCGCTTGTTGTCATTGGGCCTCGTGGGCTTGTACGGTCGGCCCCGTTCGTCCGCTCGTCCGCCCGCCCGTCCGTCCGTCTGGGCCGTCTGGTCCGGTTCGGTCCATGGGCCGCGGTCCGCGGTCCATGGTACCAACACAACCTTTGCTTTATGTTTTTAAACTGCTTAATTCCCCCACAAATCAAACCACAAGTATGTGATGTTGATTTGTCAGCAAAAACTTCATCATTAAACATCATCTTTTCTATCAAGTTTTGCTTCTGAAATCTTCAGTCTCTTATATTGTGAATTACCTGACATGATGGGGAAAAAAAACCCATGTGTGCTCTTTGGCATCTTTTAATTTTTTTGCAGTCTTTCCCGTCTTTCTCCGGAGGAAAACCCTACCATCATATCAACTAATCACAACAGCTGAGATTTATGATCGATTTTCAGTCCAATTTCTGCCTCAGTACCTCTTCATTGATTACCTGCAATAAAGTATGCACCACTGCTACAACCGTATATTTAGCAAATCCAGACATAAACATACTAACAAAACATCAGAATATGCAACATATCAAAATATGCAGAATATCAGAACACACAAACTCATTAGTTCTTTCTCTGAATTTTTCCAGAATATCACACACAAATATCAGAATACCAGTTTGAAATTTTTTCTTGTATGAGAAAAAAGAAATTTGGATAGAATTTAACCTTCTTCCTTTATAATCTACTTTCTTCCATACACACATTTTTAGCATTTAAATTGGTTCTTATGTAATCCTGCAAAAAAACATTTGTCCAATCAAACATAAACACAAACACACACATACGAACATACCACAACCAACAAACAAAATATATATAAAAAAAACTGAAGTCTTACTATCAGAATAAGAACATGAACAGAAACAAACTGGACATCAACAACTTTTATTTATTTATTTTAGAGAAAGAAAATTAAATAACATATAAGAACATTTTAGAGAAGATTCATCGTATCAACCTTTTTTTTGGATTTTGTTATATCTTTAAGATCAATAAGTCCAATTTTCATTTTCAATTTTTCTAAAATTGTTGCTTCTAGTGATACATGGGGGGGGAGTTCTTTCTCATCAATGAAAGAAAACAAATCAATTAATTTCAATTTTGAAAATTCATTCTATTAATTCTCTGTCAAGCTTCTTCACCATCGATGATATCATCCGGTGACTCTCAGCACTCGTCCGCTGTCTTCCTCAAGCAATCAAACAGTCCATTTACTTCCTTCATCCTCAGTAATAGCTCTGTCCTGCTTGGTGAGAATTATTGTCGGACCATTGTTCGTTATCCTCAGCGGGACTTCCGTCAGATTCCTTAATTTCCATCTTCTTAAATCCAGGCCAGGCCCACTAATCAAGCCAGGCTCTCGACAGATAACCGAAACTGTTACCTCTCATTTTGAATCACCTCGTCGTAGTTCCTAAGTGGCTCTAGTGAAGGATTGGGATACTAGGGGTAATGGTCCCCAAGGATCTTTTCCCCACTGTTGTGGGGATCAACGACTACTCAGAGTCAAAGGGAAACTTCTTCACGAAAAGATGCCGAACTCCTTGAGGTAGAGGGCTAAGGTTACTAGGTATTTGGTGGTAGATGGGGATTCCAGTAGTGTCCTAGCGTCGTTCACCAGAATTCCCTTTACGTCGAGTTGTGTATGTCAAAAAACTGACTAGAAAAAGCACTACAAGAAAACAGGGTTACAAAGACGCATTTAGCGACGGATTGGGGCCATCGTCCAATTCGATGAAGAATTTCTTAAAAATTTCACGATGTTAGGGACGACTTACATATGTCGTCGTTAGTTTATGAATTTCTCAAATAACTAACAACTGAATTTCATAGACCATTGTTGTAGTTATGTGTTACTGACAGCCAATTATAAATGTTGTCGTTGATTGGAAGGATGGCTTTTCGAAAGGAAAAAAAAAAGGGTTTTTCGATATTACCATCGTGAACAGGGTTACTCGGCGACGGTTTTATTTGAAGACCGTCGCTAATATAAAAGAAACTTTAAAAAAATACCCAAAGCCCTAAACCCTTTCCTAAAGTCCAACGATTAGACGATTTCGCTGCCTCCGTCGATTCCGATGTCGTCGAAGTCGCGGCCGTTTGGCAATTTTACTCCAGTCTTGTCAATCAAATGAATTTGGTCTGAATCTGGATATCTCTGTAACTGAATTTGAATTCGTTTAGTATCCAGATAATCCGAATTGGTTCAATTATTATTCGAATTTCAAGTTTCTGAATTCGATCTAAATAACATTTACAAAAAAACTAAAAAAATAATATTTTACTTTTTTTTTTTGATAAAAATCTTGTAATACTTTAAACATAATATCTTAACATATAAATTCAGCACAATATAGATTACATTATATTAGAGAAGATAAAAATTATAAAATTATTATATATTTATATACTTCTTCAAATTCTGATAATTATCCGAATTCGTTTAGCTTCGGATAATATTTTAAGCCTAAACAAATTCGATTTCGAATATGAATTTCGGATATCCATTGACGGACCTAATTTATTACCATCGATTCCGTCCGTGATTTTTTTTAATTTTTTTAGATAATTACTGGTGTGTTATAAAATTTTCATTGTTTATGAAATTATCCATCATCTCTATATGTTATGACCGAGTATTGGTGAGCAAAGTTATTTATGAAATTTTCTTCTATGTTATGGTAATTATGATCGCTGATTTAATTATTTATGAAATTTTCTAATGTATTCTGGATATTTTGGTGTTACATATTTAATGGTGTATTCTGGAAATTTCTTGCAAAGGGTCCAAGTAAAGAAATTACTTCTTACAAGAAATACATTGCAAATGGATTCAAATTTCATATGAAAAGAGAAAACGAGAACACAGTACAGAATAAGATATCCAAATAATCACTTGATATACTGTAGATTTTGAAGAGTGTTTTGGTTGACTAATTTCTTCCAGTAGCAATTAATTGTGCCATTATGGTAGCATACTGAACTGCAGTGTGTTGTGAACTGTAGGTGTCTTGGAGTCCGTACTCTGAAAAATTTGGTTCAATGTGCATGAAATGGCCAGGAAGTGACTTCATTGAAACTAATTCCTTCCACATGTTAAAGAAGTCTTCCATAACCCTTCTGGACGTCATAATTGATGAAATGGGAAGGTATTCAACCTAAAGAGAAGAAGACAGATATTTATAAAGTTCAAGGTTTTCTTAGGAATGCAGAAACCAGACAGGCAGTTTAAACTTTGGGGTTTTAGTTTAATACTTTAATTATGGTGTGGGATGCCAGTTTCCGTAGTTACATGATCAAAACTAGTTCATAAAATAGTACCAGTACCATACCTCCATCATTATTCCTCTTAAGCTCTCTGAGTTGGAAGAGACTATCTTTCCTACCCTGAGTTGAAAATCACCAATTCGATACTGCAATCCCTACAAAACAAGCAAAAAATATGAGCAAAAAACTCTGGTCTAAATGTAAACAAACATACTTCAAAATATGAAAGATAAATGCAAATACTTCAAAATTGAGGGATACACGGTTCTTATAGGACTGCAACTTCTCCATAATCGTGAGAATACTTGAGTCTGCTTCGACCACAAGCTGTGATGTACGTATAATAAAGTAGTACTTGTTGGGTTTCTCCTGAAGAGACAACCCGAGAAAATCTTTGGCATACTCTGTTGGTAATGATTGATCTGACATTTAACTCAAAAGTAACACTATCAACACAGATTCATAATTCCTTTAAAAAGGTAAAAAAAGGAAGCAACAAAAAAATCTACACAAAAGAACAGATTCATGATACCTCTGAGCACAGGCCGGTAAAATGTGAGAGTGGACTTCCACCGACCTTCCTTAACACCATTGATACTCTCAGCACACTGCGAAGCCTCCATTAGAATCTGACTGCTCAATGTTGCCCCTGAATTGTGCTGCCAGTGCATTATCCTATGAAACAATCCATTTATTTTAATTTAATAAAAGAAACAAAAACCTTATTAAATTTGAGAACCATTCTTGAAGCTCTTACCATTTAACCGGCATCACTCTCAAATCTCTCCTTTGTTCTTTTTTAGAATATTTGGGTCCAACAGTCCAACTTATACCTTGTTTCACTAAAGTATAAACAGTATATCGTTTGAATCTTGGGACTCTTGAGGAGAGGAAAGCTTAGCAAACATCCATGTGCAAAAGATATCAGAAAGATTTGAGTCAACAAGATATGATAGCGACTAAGTCGATAAATTACTAAAGATCATAAATATATCTTTGAAACTACTGAGAACTGAGAGGTGGAAAATGAGTAAAGACCATGGTTTATGCCACTTGGGATCTTTGCAATATATATATTTTTTCAAATATATCCCTGAATTAAACAACTAACAGCCTAAGAAAGATGTTTTGGTCTCCTATAATAGAATGTCGTGCGGTTGTGGATTTATTGAAAAAACATCAACTGTACAAATTTTTGTCAAAATTGTTCTGGGGTCTTTTCTCAAAAAAATTGTCAATGTTTGATCTTTCATTTTTTCCACCTTTGCTACTAGTAGGCCTGTCAAATGAACGAATTCAGCCCGAATACACCTGTATCCGAATTTGATTATTATCCGATTAGTATTCGAATATCATTTCCTGAATCCGAATTTGAATTCGACTAACATTATCAAAATTATATTTGTACTTTTGTTTAATATTATAAAACTTAATTTTTAAATATAAAATAATCTCTTTTTTTTTAAATATAATACCCAACCGGATATTTTACTATTCGAATAATATGGATTAATTATATTCAGATTAATTATCCGAATTATACTTAAATGAATTCGAAATCAAATTCGAATTTCAGATATCCATAACTGCCCAACCCTAATTCTCTGTTCATTGCCGTGATTGGATGCGGAAACTCCAATGCTGAATGAAAAAAAAACAGAGAACACTCGATCGATCTTAACAGAGAATTCTCCCAAGATCTCAACAAACGACTGATATCATATGAGTGAAACTAGAAGAGATAGAAAATGGGGGAATCAAGTGATCGACCCCTCTAAACATATATTAGATGTGTTTATATACAATTGAGTTTAAGATTAGATCTTAACTGAATTCATTTCAGATTTAATCTACACTAACTAATTACAATTAGTATTATAAGGACTAAAACGTAATTACAAACAAATGAAAACAAATAGCATTATTTATTATTACTAATAAACCCCTTATAAAAAAATTATTACATATAAGTCCTCGATTTTTTTCCAACTTTTAGAGGGGGGGCAATTGCCCTCCCTTGCCCCACCTGGATACACGCATGAGTAGGTGTATTTCCCCACTATTATCCAGTTTACTAATTGAATTCTACCCCCATAGGAGAGACATTTTCCCCTCCACTTAGCTAGCATGTTCTCTATGGGTTGGATTAACTTCCAGCATTGGTTGAAGGATTTTTTCTTTCCCGTTATTGGAAGTCCTAGGTAGGTTAGTGGCAGGATTTTAGAGGGGAATCCCAATATGTCCTTAAGTGTTTGAGGTCTTTCACACAGACCTTGGATAAAGTTATTGTGCTCTTTGTGGCATTAGTTTCTAATCCAAAGAAGAGAATTTCTCTAGGATTCCTTTTATTGTATTTAGTGATTTGTTGCTTTAGAGAAGATTAAAATGCCATTTGCATAAATTAGGTGTGATATGGAGTTTTTTTTGAAGTAATTAAATTTTTCATTTATAAAAATGGAGGATATTGCCCTGATACAATGAAAACTAGCAATAAAAGATATAAATATGAAAATGAGAGCAAGTTTGATTTTGACACTTTCCAGTTTCCACACAACCATATTGCCTAGTGTAGAAGCTAGGCTATCTGCCTCCGAAGGTTGGTCTCCCATATCTGTATCGTGCTAGGTTCCAAAGGGTGACAACAATTCTTCTTGAAGCTCTCTGGCCTAAAGGAGTTGTTGATGTCATTCAAAAACTCCTTAAGGACAGTTCCTGGTGGTCTGAGAGAATGTTGTTGCCACCTTCTGTTTCTTTCAGCCCATATGTGCCAACTCAAGGCTCCAATCATATTCCATAATAGGCCCTAAATTTAAGAGTGATGTGTTAGCTTTTAACATGCCTCAATTAGGTCCCCTATTTTGATGTTTGAGTATGTGGGTGGTGGGTATGGGTATGTTCATGATTTTTCAAATAATATTGTTTAATTTTTCAACTACGGGTAGAAAGATGGCTCTAAAGTAATTGCAGTTGAAGAAAAGGTGTCCTCTGGTTTCATTTTCTAAGTTGTAAATAGGCAAATGGGTACGATGGGCATGCCCCATCCATTTAGCCTGGTAAAGGTGTTTAGGTATCCCCATTTTATTCTCCATGGTGGTATAGAGAATTTTGTGGGTTTGTTGGCCCAAATTCCTTCAGCCAGAGTGTCTTTATGGTTTTTGTCTCTAATTTCCTCACCTATTTTTGCAAGTTTCTTGCTTGGGTTTCCACTTTTCCAGAGCACTGTGTAATTTGGCCCACACTCTATTAGTGTGAGTGCCATACGGGTATCTCCCATTATAAATTTCCTGAAATGGGAGTCAATAGAGTTTTTGATCTGAATGTTCGTAAGGGCTCTTCCATTTATGTATCTCTCTTGGATCCATGTATTCAGGATTGAGTCTGATTTTGTCCAGAAATTTGCAATCCTTTAAATGATTCTGGCTGGAACCATGATATCTAGGTTTCTTACTCCCAATCCTCCCTCTTTTTTGGGAGGATCATTTGTTTTCATGGTATCTCTTTTCTTCCATCCCATATGAAGCTATAGGCTAACTTCCTTATTTTACTTATGACTGATTCTGGTAAGGTTGTGCCTTGGCCGAGTATGTGTATTTTCCATTTGACAGTGTCAAATGTTTTCCTAAGATCAATACTTAAGCAACATATTTTTAGTGTTCTTTTCCTACCATATCCATAGAGTATCTCGTCTACTAATATTGTATTGTCTGAAATTAATCTTCCATTTATGAAGGTTGTCTGATTTGGTGATATGAGTTGTGGCAGGACTTTGTTTATCCTGTTTGTGAGAATTTTGGGCGTAAACTAGTATATTAAATTTACACAAGAATCAAGATATTGACCTAAAATCTCCCATATCAGAAAATGTGACTTATCTTCAACTAGAAACTCATAAATGATATCATTCACTTCTATCCAGCTACAACCAGGTTTCTTTACTAGCTTTCTATTTCTCATTTCCATTGCATCATTCCACCTTTCTGAACGAGCATCCATATTCTATAAAAGCACATAAACACCATCATCTTCTGGTTAAGTTTGAGAATCTCCTCTGCTGATTTTTTGGATAACTTGTAGGTTTCATCAAGGTTTTTCATGCGAGGGCCTAGACGCTGGTCGGGTTAGGCGGATCAGGTTGGATCCGTTTAACCCATTAATAAAAAATAGGGTTTTAAAAATCGGAAATAGGGTTTTATTCCCCTATTCCCAATTTTCCAGCCACTTTTCTCCCAAGCACAGACCACCAGCAAGTCAGCAATGATCTCCGGCGAACGTCGACCAGGGATCCAGGAAACTCTAACGTCCAACCTGTTCCACTCCTTCATTGCAAAATGACGTCCAACCTCGGGGAATATTATGAGAAATGACACCCAGTTTCATGTGACCAGCTCCATCGTATGAACGCCTGAACGCATGAAAAACCTTGGTTTTCATGAACCAAACTACCACTCAGCAATGATCTTCAAATAACAAGATCTGAATTTATTATTCCCATATCCTCTATCATCTTTTGAGCTTCTGTCAGCAGCCTTGCCCGACTCAATAGATCAACCATACAACCATAATATCAATGCTTAGTTTTAAATCGTACCCTTTGCACATAATATCAAACCGTTGTTTGCCTTCATGCACAAGTCCTGAATTTTAGCAAGCCTACTGAAAGCCACTTTGACATGGCAATTTGAAGTAGTTTCTTAGGCTGATTATTCGTCTTCTCTCTTTTGTCTGCTGAAGGCCAAAGGTCAATAAATGAACGGCATTGTTGCATATTCTGATATTCTTAGTTCTTACAGACACATTGAAGGCCAAAGGTCAATAGATAGCAAGCTGCCATAATCATTTTGGCCAGTGGTTAAGAGTCATCCCGTGATTTTCATAATCATTTTTTAAAACAAAATGATCTGAACTATTCCCATTGCCCATAAAAAAAGTATAAAACAGAAAAACAGAAAGATAGAGAAGGAACAAACCAAGATCAAAGAAAATCAAACGACGATAACTGAGATACCGATCAAAACAAGTTCAGCGATTAAGTGAGATCGACGATTGGGAGGAGATCGGCGAGATAAGCCAAGAACAGGAGGAAATTTGATATGCTAGGGCTGTCCGCCGTTCACTGTCGACAAACAGACAGATTTATTTATTTATTTATGAGTGTAATTGGTATTTATTGGGGGGTTTTGTCAGCAACTACCTCTTCGTTCTCCAAAATTTAAAATATTATCATATATTTTTTAAAATTCTATCAGGCTCCTTCATTGGATCTTTTATTACTATTTTTTAAAAGAGGACAGGTTTTCTGTGCGTCGAATTTTAATGTGTCAAAATACGTCAAAAAAATTCTGACCATTAAATCGACATTTCGTCGTAATAAGTTAGTGTCTTTTGTTGTACGACACACCTGAAAATTACCGTTTTGAAATATTCAAATTTTAATTCTTTTTTTAAATTTGCAGAATTACTAGTTAAATTTTAAGTTCGAGCCCGAGCCTGAAGATAAGAAAATATAATAGGTATTTTTATAATTAAAATCCTAAAGTTTTCGAGTCCGGACCATGTCTGGTTAATCTGAACCCAGACCTGCGAGTTCAAAATGTTTAGTAGGGCTAAAATTAGCTCCAATTCCTGACCCAAACAGTCGCCCCAGAAAGGCCCATTTACAGCCCAGAAAGGTCCAGATATCTCATAAAATATCTCAAAAACATATGATTCAATTAAATAAAATAACACTATTATTTTTTGTATCAACAATTTCAACACTAGCACAAAGACATAATCTAAATTCCTAATGTAGAGTATAGTTAAAAAATCAATTAAATAAAATGGAAATTCATCCAATAACATATCTATCTAGCCATCAACTGAACTAATAATGACTAACGTAAAACCAGATAATGATACCCTTTTCTTTGAAATAGATAAAAATTCACTCAATAACGTATTAAAATTTCATCCGTTTGGATGGACCATGATTAATAATAGGATCAGAACAAAATAAGGTGTCATTAGATAATTTGGATTCATCTTTTTCCTTCTCTCTTTCGTCCAAAGTCGACAAAGGACCGTATCCCCGTGCGAAATCTGGTGCTGGTGGCGCAGGTGGAAGCTGTAAAAAAGTAACTGTGATTTACGTTTAGATTTCGACAGCTTCTTTACATTGAGAATAATAGATTGAATCAATTACCTTGTGAAGTAATGATGTCAGGATGTGATCAACTCTTTTCAATTCCTTAACGTTAATTGGTTCTTTGGTGCTTGTTAGTTCCTCATCGACACCTTCCTCATCAGAATCATCTGATCAAATCAACCAAACAAACAGTATGAAGTATCAGTATCAGTAATAATAATAATTACAATTTACAGATTCAAAGATACAAACAAATAGACAGACAGAAAATAAGCCTAAAATTACCAGAGTTGATTTTCTCCAACTTCGAGGCAACTGTTTTCAATCCTTGTGTTAAGTTATGGAGAACCCTCCCCTGCAGCATTCGAAATTTGTAGTCGATCATGTAAAGAGACAACAATGAAGGTATTTTGCATCAATTGAATGTAAACAATACTCACAATCCTTGAATAAAAGACATTGCACAACTGAGGCGCTTGGTAAATACACCCATCGAGAATGTAATACGTCAGCTGGGGAGTAACTTTCTCCGGACCATCCCTATTTTGTTTCCTTATGACAAAGAGATTTGGCTCCCTCACATCAGTCAGCATGTACTCACTCCCTGTCATTTTCCTAAACGCAAAGAAACTTCCATCATATCGATATGGAAAGAAAGAAGAAGAAAAATGAAACAAATCAGCATATAATTTGAGTGCTTACGAGAGATGGGAGATGTCGAGCGGATGGATGGATTGGGATCGCAACAGCTCGTTGTTACATGTGGAATCGTAGAATTGAGACAACGCGAAGTATTCAAACACGAGGTTGCGGTCGAGTGGGTAAGTGTTGAGCCATAGTTGATCCTTGAAACAGATTCCCGTCATATCGGTTCCTGGAGGAGGTGAGATGTCGTTGAGGTCATTTCTTGCACCTTGGTTCCCCCCTGCCGTCAGTTCCTCCATTGGTGTCTCCCAAATTTCCTTCCAACCAAGATGATGATGAAAAACAACCAAGATTCCCTGCAATCGAACAATGAAATCGAAACTGAGAACTGGGTCTAGTGAATCATCATGACTCACTAGTTCTTCTCCAATCTCCCCTTAAAAACAGTTAAAAACTTGGGAGCATGGTGGAGTTGAAGGTGGTGAACATCATGAAACATGGTGGAGAAGGAGATGAGTTGGGTTATAAATCAATTGTAAACTCCAATGAGTTGAATTATAATAGACAGCACAAGGACACTTCAGACTATAATGAGTTCAAAAAAATATTTTTTTAAGGATTAAAACCAAGAACAAACCCAAAATGACTGTTATGTTGGGTCGGTTCTCAAACTTCACAGCTAATTCATAGAATTCTCAAACCATCACAAATAACAAACTCAAAAAATCAAAATTGTAACAAATAATTTACCATGTAAACTAAAGTATTTACCTGAGTTTGGAAATCTGAGATTGTGCAGTATCAAAACAGTTAGTTATCTCCCCGATCCTTCGAAAGTAAATCAAAGAGAAGCAGATTGTGAAGTTGAAGCATGGAAAAAAACAATCACAATGACCACCAACCCCACCTCCCTTCCATGGTTTGTCCCTGTTTTATTATCATCATTTCTCAAAACTGGCCAGAAGGAGGAATATTGACAAAAGAATCTGAGCTCGAGCGCTGAGGTGGATGTGGTGAAATCGATCGTCGGGTTCCTGTAGGACTCGGGTAAGATTTGAGAAATTAGGGTTAATCGATTTGGGTTGAGATATTAAGGAAAATTGATTTTGGGCCATTACCTCATTGAGTGGGGAAAATTAGGGATTGAAAATTAATTGTAAAATTTATAAAAATACCCTAGAGTTATTATTAATTCATCCAAAAGGAATTGAGAGTAGATTCAAATTCAATTAGTGAATTTTATTGTAGATTTTTTTTCTTCTTAAAATCAAATTTATTTTGTAATCATAGTTAATTGACTAATGATGTCACATCTAATTATCATCGTCATGGGGTGACCATAACAGACTAAAAAAACACGACACGACACGTTTATAATAGTATCGGGTTAAATGTCTAAAGTTTTGACACGATTAATAATAGTGTCGATTTAGTGGTTGCCTTTAAAAACACCACAAGACACGATTACACGAAACGTAAGTTGACACGACACGATAACACGGAAATATACTATTATTAATTAACTATGTTTATCGTTTATATAATAAGGGTAATATAATATTTTTATTTAAACTTTTAAGTGAACAAAAGACTTTAATATGACCGAGATAAACACAACATTTTCCGAATTTCCTATATCACCGTTGATGTAAAATTGAACGACAAATACATAGGCGACCGACCTCAAATGAACCAATGATGCTTAGTCTCATTTAAATTTTTACCTATTTCAACTATCCTTTTTTCACAAAAAAAAATTATAACGTGGTGAAAATTAAATGAAAATTAAATATGCAACAAGATTAGAACATTGAATCATCAACAATTTTAATAGTTACTAACCAATTGGGTTAGATAATTTTCCGTATTGAATTAATAGATAATATACTATAAATTGAAAGAAAAAAGAAAATTGAAAAATGAATCGTTGCCCTTTGATTTCCTCTTATCCAGCAAGGTTAAATATGAATTATAGAGAGAGATTAAATCGACTGATCACAGTAACTATTAAGGTTGTTGAAAGTTCGAAATTTTTATTCTTATTGTGTACCCAATGTGTTAGGAGGATGAGAAGAGAATCTTCCTAGGGAGGTAGAGAAATTAAATCTTCATCCCTCCAACTACACACTATGTCTTCGAGCTTGACGATCGTGCCACATCAAGCTCTTCTTCGATCCAAGATTTGTTGATCATCGAACTGGAGTCTCGCTTGTTCTGAGGTTGTTGAAAAGAGAATCTCCCTAGGAAGGTAGAGGAATTAAATCTTCATCCCTCCAATGAGGAACTCTGTCTTTGATCGTTTAACAATCCTTGCCGCATCAAGCTCTTTTTCGATCCAAGATTTGTTGATCATCGAACTGGAGTCTCGCTTGTTCTGAGGTTGTTGAAAAGAGAATCTCCCTTGGAAGGTAGAGGAATTAAATCTTCATCCCTCCAATGAGGAACTCTGTCTTTGATCGTTTAACAATCCTTGCCGCATCAAGCTCTTCTTCGATCCAAGATTTGTTGATCATCGAACTGGAGTCTCGCTTGTTCTGAGGTTGTTGAAAAGAGAATCTCCCTAAGAAGGTAGAGGAATTAAATCTTCATCCCTCCAATGAGGAACTCTGTCTTTGATCGTTTAACAATCCTTGCCGCATCAAGCTCTTTTTCGATCCAAGATTTGTTGATCATCGAACTGGAGTCTCGCTTGTTCTGAGGTTGTTGAAAAGAGAATCTCCCTAAGAAGGTAGAGGAATTAAATCTTCATCCCTCCAATGAGGAACTCTGTCTTTGATCGTTTAACAATCCTTGCCGCATCAAGCTCTTCTTCGATCCAAGATTTGTTGATCATCGAACTGGAGTCTCGCTTATTCTGAGGTTGTTGAAAAGAGAATCTCCCTAGGAAGGTAGAGGAATTAAATCTTCATCCCTCCAATGAGGAACTCTGTCTTTGATCGTTTAACAATCCTTGCCGCATCAAGCTCTTCTTCGATCCAAGATTTGTTGATCATCGAACTGGAGTCTCGCTTGTTCTGAGGTTGTTGAAAAGAGAATCTCCCTAAGAAGGTAGAGGAATTAAATCTTCATCCCTCCAATGAGGAACTCTGTCTTTGATCGTTTAACAATCCTTGCCGCATCAAGCTCTTCTTCGATCCAAGATTTGTTGATCATCGAACTGGAGTCTCGCTTGTTCTGAGGTTGTTGAAAAGAGAATCTCCCTTGGAAGGTAGAGGAATTAAATCTTCATCCCTCCAATGAGGAACTCTGTCTTTGATCGTTTAACAATCCTTGCCGCATCAAGCTCTTCTTCGATCCAAGATTTGTTGATCATCGAACTGGAGTCTCGCTTGTTCTGAGGTTGTTGAAAAGAGAATCTCCCTAAGAAGGTAGAGGAATTAAATCTTCATCCCTCCAATGAGGAACTCTGTCTTTGATCGTTTAACAATCCTTGTCGCATCAAGCTCTTCTTCGATCCAAGATTTGTTGATCATCGAACTGGAGTCTCGCTTGTTTTGAGGTTGTTGAGAAGAGAATCTCCCTAGGGAGGTAGAGGGATTAAATCTTCATTCCTCTAACGACGCACTCTGTCTTTGATCGCTTGACGATCCCTGCCGCATCAAGCTCTTCCTCAATCCAAGATCTGTTGATCATCGAATTGGAGTCTCACTTGTTCTGAGGTTGTTGAAAAGAGAATCTCCCTAGGAAGGTAGAGGAATTAAATCTTCATCCCTCCAACTACGTACTTTGTCTTCGATCGCTTGATGATCCCTACCGCATCAAGCTATTCTTCGATCCAAGATCTGTTGATCATCAAACTGGAGTATCACCTGTTCTAAGATGAACTTGTTCCTATCTACCTTCAACATACATTGGTTGTAATAACTATTTTTAGACAAACTCACCACTTTAATTAGTGGTTTAGCCAACAAAGTTTTTGAAAGATGAAGAAACTTTTATTTCATTTTATCTTAAACATTCAATGATTCAACAAGGAATTAGATTGAGCCAAAATAAAGATAACATAGATTTTATCTATGAATGTGATTGATTGCAATAAAACAGCATGAATAAAACTAATTAACATACATGTTATTTTATACCGATTTATCTTAAAATCAACTAATTACCCCTATAATAATATTTTTCGTAACAGAAAGTACATCAGAAAAACTTGAAAAAAAAGTAGTGGTAAACCCTAGACAATGGCATTGGCAGCACTTGCAATCCTTGGCCACAAATCTGCACATTCTTTCCCAATTGGACCAGTAATCGCCGATCCTATTATAACAGAAAAAAAAAGAATCAAATCAAGCAGAAAACGAATTCAATCGAACAAAGAACCAAATAGATCAAGCAAAAAATAATAACCTAAATCCAGATTTTACCTTTCATCTCTCCCTTCGGATTAACGATTACTCCAGCATTGTCTGCAGGCAAGAGAAAAAACACACGAAACAGAATGTTGATCAAAACAAAGTAACAAACAAAAAAGGGGAGAAACGAGACGAGATGTAACAGAAGATGATCGATCACCTTCGAAGTACATGAAGACACCATCCTTTCGGCGCCAGGGCTTGCGTTGCCTAACCACCACAGCAGGCATGACTTTCTTTCTTAAATCTGGCTTCCCCTTCTTGACAGTCGCCATGACCATATCCCCCATACAAGCGGAAGGGAGACGATTGAGACGACCCCTGATCCCCTTGACGGAAATGATATAGAGATTCTTTCCACCAGTATTATCGGCGCAGTTTATGGTAGCCGCAACTGGAAGAGCCAATGACATGCGAAATTTGTTACCCGCAGATCCACCGCGACCACGCTTCGACATCGCGCCGCCGACGAATTGACGAAATCAGCAAAAATATTTTCTTTTTTTTGAAACCATATAGGGTTTACTTATATATGGTTAGAATCTAGATGGGCGTAATCTTCTTCCAATCGGATCGGGTTCTGACTCCGCATAAAATTTAATAAAAATGAATACATAACTTGACCCGTGATTGACCCAAGATCTAATGATCCGATTATTTTCAAGTCGGTCACCAATCGACCTAAAGTCCGATCACCGGGCTGAAAGCCTTTGCACTGAGACAGACCCATGAGGAAGGAAGGACTCGACTATAGTATAAATACCCCTATGTCTTCAAAGGAGAGGGAGTTGAAACCAGAGAAAATACTACACCTGTAAAGGGAGTGTCGTTTGGCAAGGGAGTGTTTGAGTATGTGAGCGTTAGCTTGTAGCCCACACACCATCAGTAGTGAACTACCTGACGTGAACCGAACACACAACCAAGCCGAGGGAGGAAGGATGACCATAGGTAGCGATTTCCAAAGGAGAGAGGATACAAGGCGCCGCCTGGAGGCGCGATTGGACCATGAAGATGAGAAGACACCGGAGGGAAGAACCCCGCCAGGGGAGGATACACACAACCACGAAGATCCCACTGAGCCTTACCGCTCATACCTAAGGTCGCGGAGAACCGCCCGCAACGAAGAAAGGAGGTGACTAAGGTGTCAAGTAAAACTCGCCTGAGCCCAAAACTCAAGCTCGTTAAACTCAGTGGGCTCGGTAAAAAGTATAAAAAAATATTATATTTAGAGAGAATGTAGAGCCGTAAAGGTAACACAGTTTTGTAAAAGGTTTGTTTAGTATGCGAAAGGTCACGGGTTCAATCTTTTATGTCTCCAAATTATTTATTTTAACTTGTAAGTTAAGTTCGAGCTTAAGCTCGCGGGCTCGAGCCTGGTTATTTTTAAAACAAGCTGAATCCGAGCTCAATCAAACCAGGTTCGGCGAGCTCGAGCCTAGATAACTCCTTAACGAGTCGAGCCCGAGCCTGACTCTATAAGCAAAAACTCAACCCGGCTCGTTTAACACCCTAGAGTAGATCCCCGTCCATTTCAAATAATGTGAAGAACTTCCTTTTACAGAATTCTAACACAGACCTTGATGTTTATGTTAATCATCAATCCTTATTTATAGGTTATAATTAAATTGGATTTGGAAAAACATGGTACAATGCTGTCTACATGGACGGACTAATGCGATTTCGACGACCATGGTATGGTGCCGTTCGATGGCCATCGTTCGATCAGATCGTGGTGTTCGCACGAACGGACGGATCGTTCTAAAAAATTTCTGCATTTTTATAATGGGTGCTCTATATTCGAATGATACACCAAAATTAAATAATATAATATCTGTTTGAGATTTAATAAAAATTACTTACAATTTAAAAAAAAAAACTTGAATCTTAATCACTTTGTATTTTAACCGTTCAGATTTAACGATTTAATCTACCAATTTGTTAATTTAACTTTAACCGTTAAAATCTCATCGAACGATCGAGATGATTTTAGTAAATACCGAGTTTACCACTTAGTACTTACCAACTTACCGTCTTACCACACTTAGGAAAAAAAATTCACTTAGATAATTATTTTGCTGGAGCCTGGAGGGGGGTAGAGAGAGAGAAACGAATAAAACGAGTTTACAGGTCTTCCTCTTGCCAGCGCGAAGGCGCAGATCCCCGGCGAGGCGAGAATCGGGAAGGGATGGTGATGAATTCCCGGCATTTATCGGAGAACGGGATCGACGGGGACGATGAGAGAGAGGAGGTTGAGGAGGAAGATGATGATGCGGAAGTTGAAGATGAAGAAGATGAAGTGGAACCGAGGTTTAAGTATCAGAGGATGGGAGGAGGTATTCCTTCTCTTCTATCTACTGACGCAGGTGCATCTTGCATCGCTATTGCCGAGAGAATGATCGCGCTTGCTACACATGATGGGACGGTGCACATCCTCGATTTTCAGGGCAATCAGGTGTGTTGTTATGGTCGATCGAATCGAGAAATGATTGCATCCTGATCTTTTCCATTGTGATTTTTGATTTCTGGAATTTCGGTTTTAGATTTTGTTTGATTTGTTTCTGAGTTTGTCGAAAGAGAGTTCGATAGTTGTTAGAAGCATTGTTTTGTTTTGTGTTGTTTTGTTTGTGTTGGTCGATTATAGTATCTGCAATCTCATTGTGATTCGCTACTACATGGACACCAATGAATTAACTTCAATTTTACTAGTGGAACCTCACCAGAGAACTTTTATCTCCTCTCAACCTTGGTGAAAAGAAGGATGATTCACGAATTGAAAATTCCTTAAAAGGAAGTTAGAAACTACATCCAATTCAACCTGTCCATAGAAAATATTAAATCCCAACCTAAGTACCTAATTCTGTTTTCAAAGAAAATACACAATTGGCTAGGAACCTAGAAGAACCCAAACCTCAATCAAACATGAGTTTATTGGACTCCAGCCTTAAAGAAATACCAATCTAATGAAAGTGTGGAACCCAAGGAAACAACTTGCTTATTCATAAATAGAGTGGAAATTAATTTACTTTCTCAATCTATCTATCTATCTTCTTTCTCTTTTCTTGTTTGTATTCAATTTTATTTACAGGCTTAATTTCTTTATGCAGGTGAAAGAGTTTCGTGCACACAGTGCAACTATAAATGATCTTAGCTTTGATCTAGAGGGTGAATTTATCGGAAGTTGTTCCGATGATGGTTGTATTGTCATAAATAGTTTATTCACTGAAGAAATTGAGAAGATCGAGTATCAACGTCCAATGAAAGCTATTGCTCTCGATCCTAATTATTTGAGAAAATCATCACGGAGATATGTCACTGGTGGTTTGGCTGGAGAACTTATTCTATACGAAAAGAAATGGTTTCGTCTCGATCCAAAGGAGGTTGGGGTGATACAAGAACGACAAATTTATTGAAAAAAATAAAAAAATGCTTATATGCAAACGATTGTTTGGTATGTTTATCTGTTTTTTTAGGTTCTGCATTTTGGTGAGGGACCTATACATGCTGTGAAATGGAGAACAAATCTCATTGCATGGGCAAACGATGCAGGTGTTAAACTATATGATGTGGAAAATAGGCAACGCATTGCATTTATCGACAGACCACGAGGTAGTCCACGGCCTGAGCTATTACTTCCTCACTTAGTTTGGCAGGTATTCTCAAAATCATATAAACTTTTTTTTATCTTCATTGGTAGACCATATATAAACTACGGACATCCTACCTTTATTCCATAAAAGAAGCAATTATTCTACAAATGAAACAAATATGTAGTTCAAAATCACTTGGTCAAGAGGTTAATGTCTCATTGTTTGATAAGTGAGGCTGGGAGTCTGGTCATTTATGAGTTTTTTCACTTATTTACGCAGAGACATATCATATTATTATATGGGTTTTTGCATGTCAATTATAAGGAAACCCCTTCTCCCAACAAAGTTCACGACCAAACAATGATGGAAGGGTAAAAGTTTTTAATCGATATGAAAGATGAGAGATATGACAAAAGTCTTGATCATGAATTGGTACGATCAAAGCCTTAAATATGATCCTCATCTTTTTCTCAAGATCCAAGTCAGCAAACATCCAAATAAAGTGTCCAAGTTTGTTCTTGATTTTATGTGCGAAAAGTATCCTCAATTTACTAGCCTGATGTTTATATATGAACCGTGCAGGATGACACTCTTTTAGTCATTGGATGGGGAACAAGTGTAAAAATAGCTGTAATGAGAAAAAAAGCATCAAACATAGTTGCTGGGTCACAAAAGGATGTGTTAAATACAAGCATTGCGTATGTGGACATTGTAGCATCTTTTCAGACGAGTTATTATATCTCTGGGATTGCTCCATGTGGTGATTCTTTGGTTATTCTTGCCTATATTCATGAGGAAGAGGAGGGAGTAAACGAGTTTTCTAGCCTCATGCCTTCTCGGCAGGTATTATTTTATTATTGTCATTTTTTTAAATCTGTTTTGTTCTACATTTAGAATAAATAAATAGAGTGCCTACTCTGCAAACAGAAAAGATTCAACAATCTTATGTGACCATGCACAGTTTTTTAAAATATTTTATGGCCTGTGAAATTGCAAATCTTATGTTTCTAAAACCCAAATCGACAACAATGGCTATCTGTTTAATCATGTGATTTAAAAACAACAGAGATCAGCACAGAGGCCAGAAATACGTATCGTCTCATGGAAAAACGATGAGCTTACAACTGATGCTTTGCCTATTTATGGTTTTGAGCATTATAAGGCTAAGGATTATTCCCTTGCCCATTCTCCTTTTACAGGTATGGCCATTTTATTTATTAATGCACATAGATCTTAGGTAGATAGTCATTTGTATTTGTAACTGCAGGAAGCAGCTATGTTGATGGACAATGGGCTACCGGAGAAGAGCCATTGTATTATGTTGTTTCTCCTAAAGATATAGTTATTGCGAGGCCCAGGTCAGTTTATTCCTAAATCAATATTTAGCTTTTAGCAGTAGTGGATTTTGAATTGTCGTTGGACCGTTGGTGATAAATAATGATATCAAAATAAAAATGAAAGTTTTGGAAATTGGAAATAACTGCAAAGAGTGACCTTCCCTCTTCCTATTCACCTTGGCCAGTTTCATAGAACATCTGAGTTTATCCCTACTTCAATCGTCAGAGAAAGTGGACACCTAAATATGTTCAAGTTGGATAGCAGTCTAGTTATGGATAGTTTTAAAGAACTAAAAAGAGACACAGATCTGCACAGAAGAGACACAAACGAAATTCAATTTCTTGTTCTCTAGAAGATTCACAAACCAAGCTTCTCTGCCCTGACAGACGTCCTTCCAGAAGTGTGTATTGCTGTCTAATCCAAAGATGGGGTATACAGTTATACCTCTTGTCACTATGGGGAGAGAATATTGTAAAATATTGCATGTAATGTCTTCTTTGATCATTAATATAAAAAATCACCTTTCACAAAAAAGAACTGCAAGTAGTTGGGCTTGGGCAGTCTATCAAAAGGCATATAATCATATAGAAATCAGAAAAAATCATAATCTTGGCAAAAATAGACTTTTCAACTTCATTGTTGGTGTATGCATATGATTCTTAATTTCTTATGAGAGAATTTATTCTTCCAATGGTATTTATCAAAGATATTAATATTTCTTTAAATGATGCTCATCTTTGAATTTACGATCACTAGTAAAAGAGAATGTCTTACATGTATGTCGTTTAGGGATGCTGAAGATCATATTTCTTGGCTTCTTCAGCATGGATTGTATGCCGAGGCATTGGCTGCTACTGAGGCAGGACAGGGACGTAAAGAACTTCTTGATGATGTATGCAATTTTTTTTGATGAAATGTATGCAATATTTTCGAAGCAAAAATGTATGCAATATTACTGTAAAGCAGTTGTATCAGTTTTTTTCCCATTTTTTCCCACTACTTCAATATGACCAAGGACACATTTAAGGGCACTGTTTAAACTTTAAATATGCAGTCATGTTTTACAAGTTTTTTTATAATTTAAATATGTTTTGATGACGTGATTTCGAAAATACAGTGTACATTGAAATTATTGAATTAAATTTGATGTCTTCCATTTTGATTCTAGTCTATCGGTATATTTTAACAGGTCGGATCAAAATACCTTGATCATTTAATTTTGGAGAGAAAATATACTGAAGCTGCAACTTTATGTCCTAAGTTGTTACGAGGTTCTGCATCTGCATGGGAGAGGTAATAACCTATCATACTTGTTGCATAAGTGGAAACTATAGAATAATGTAAAATGTAGACATATATTGTCTCATTCATTTACATTATATTCATATAATCATATGAATGATTAGCTCATATCCTCTTATATAGAAATCCAATCTAATCAAACCAAATAAAGGGAAAGTGCACCATATCAAAATAGATTTCATCACTTCAGTATAATTGCTAATTGCAAATATTTTTCGTTTGTCATGTAAAGAGTACTTTCTTCTAATTCTTCTTTCACAGACGGGTTTTTCACTTTGCTCAACTCCGTCAGCTTCATGTTTTGGTTCCTTACATGCCTATTGAGAGTCCACGTCTGACTGATACTGCATATGAGGTGTAGATCAATCTTCTAGTATTAATTTTATAATTCTTTTCTTTTGAATATTTCTTCGCTTTCCTCTTTATGTCAAATATATATACTTTACCGGTTGATATCATGCAGGTTGCACTAGTTGCATTGACAACACATCATTCTTTTCATAAAGAACTCTTGTTAGCTATAAAGTCATGGCCGCAAGCTATATACTCTGTTTTGCCAATTATTTCTGCTATTGAACCTCAGCTTAATACTTCCTCATCATCTGAAACTCTAAAAGAGGTTTGTTTGGTTGATTGGTTCAGTTGCCTTGGCTGAAATTACAAGTTTTCAATGATCAAAATATGTGCAGGCCTTGGCTGAGTTATATGTAATGAATAACCAATATGAGAAAGCTGTTGCACTCTATTCTGATGTAAGTATTTGGGATAATTTCTTTAGAATTCACAACATGATAAATTGACAATTTATGTTACCCTTATATTGAGCAAAGAATTCATTATGAATTTTATATGGATTTGAAAGTATCCAGATGCAAAATAATATTTATTGAATTATTTGGATGATTCAAAATTTCAAATGCTATAATTATTATGATTTATGAATACTGGATGGGAAACGGGAGAAATCATGGTTTTACATGCGGCCAGGCGTTCATGCGATGGATCTGGCCGTATGAATGCCTAGGTCGCCTAGGCGTCGCCTAAAAAGTTGGCCGGAGGTCGCCGGAATCAACTTGCGACGTTCACCGGAGGTCGCCACCTCCTTTTTTCGCCGGTCACTGGAGGAGGTGGCCTGAAAAGGAGGTGGGAGGAAAAAATAGGTTGTTGGAAATTTGGGAGAAAGGAGAAGAAAATGGGAGAAAAATGAGGGAATAGGGTTTTAAAACCCTAACCCCCTCATTTTTATAAGATTTAATGTGTATATGGGTTAGCCTAGGGCATTTAGGCAATTGCCTAGGCGTGCCTAGGCGATCACATGAAAAACTATGACAGAGATATCCACAATATAAAGCCAACCATCATTGCTAGCTTGGATGCTATATCATCTAATTCTTCCTTTTAAACTTATATTTTCAGCTCATGAAGCCCGGGATATTTGAATTCATTGACAATCATAACTTACATAATTCCATTCGGGATAAGGTATATCTTATTACTTCCATCACCTTCTACAAACTCTGTCAGAAATTGAACCTTGCAATTAGATTTTTGTACTGACCCAATTTTCTTTCTCAATTTCATTGAAGGTCGTCCAACTGATGATGCTGGATTGCAAACGGACAGTATCCATGTTTATTCAACATAAAGATATTATACATCCAACCCAAGTTGTTGAACAACTTTTGCATTCCGATAAAAAGTGTGATAAAAAATATTTTTTGCACCTATATCTGCATTCACTATATGAGATTGACCTGAATGCTGGATGGGAATTTCATGATTTACAGGTACATATTTCTGTTAAAAATCCCTTTTTTTAACTCAACTCACTGTTTTCTGTTTTTTACATGTAAAGGTAGAGCTTTATGCAGACTATGATCAGCGGCTGTTACTACCTTTCCTCCGTACTAGTCAACATTATAAACTGGATAAGGTACATTAACCAGATCAATTTCCATGTTTGGTAATAATCTAATATAACATAATTGCATTGCAGGCATATGAAATATGTTTGAGAAAGGATCTTCTGAAAGAGCAGGTTTTCATTCTTGGAAGAATGGGAAACTCAAGAAAAGCACTGGCAGTTATAATAAACAACTTAGAGGATATAGAACAGGTGTGTGTATCTACCACTTAGTTTTTGTACATATTGATAACCCTAATTGTGTGTTTGCTTTAATTTTTTGGGCAGGCGATGGAATTTGTGTCCTTGCAGCAGGATGATGAACTTTGGGAAGAGCTGATAAAACTGTGTCTTCTCAAGCCAGAAATGGTAATCAATACTTTGCAAGCATGGGTGCTCATTGGGATTTAACTCCCAACCTTTATTACAACATAAGCCTTCACCACTACACCAATTTGTTGCAAATAAGCATATTAGCTGTGATATTAACTCAGATATATTATTTCTTTTTAAACTTGAACAGGTGGGTGTCTTGTTAGAACATACAGTTGGTAACCTTGATCCACTTTATATTGTTCGATTGGTTCCCAATGGATTACAAATTCCACGGTAAGTACATAATTTGTTTGAGGTGATTGATTTTCATAAATCTTTTGATAAAGAAGTTGCAATATATTGTGGTATCACAGACTCAGAGATCGTCTAGTAAGAATCATTACTGATTACCGAACCGAAACATCTCTTAGACATGGATGCAATGATATTCTCAAGGTAAGATCTCTTTATAATAATTTTATCACTTTTTTTCTTTCCCATTTCTTGATTAATCAACAACATTTCTTAATTGCCTACAATTGACAGGCCGATTGTGTCAATCTTCTAGTAAAATACTTTAAAGAGGCAAAGCATGGTATTTACTTGGGCAGCATCGAGGAAGAAACGAATACTAAGGAAAAAATCCGTAACACCAATGATTATCAAATGATAGAGACAGATCGGCCACAGAGAACAATGGAACTAAAGTCAAAAACAAGAGGTGGGGGGAGGTGCTGTTTATGTTTAGATTCCTTCTCCATTCAGAATGTGTCTGTGATTGTCTTCTTTTGCTGTCATTCATACCATGTTTCGTGTCTGATAAGTAGCTCAGATTCAGCAAATTCTGGAAGTAACGATGGTGAAAGTTATGACAATGATGATGACAAAGATGATATCCAATCAGATAAGCCTCGGCTGCGATGTGTGCTGTGCACTACTGCAGTTGGATGAGGAGTTATTTTCTTTTTAATTATATTTTTTGTGGTTTACCGATTGATGTGTGTGCTTTTTCCTAATCAATGCAAATTATGCATGTGTGGATGAGTGAATGAGTTCTCTAACCTATATCTTATTTGTACATTATTTTTCATAAAGATGTGCCTGATAACTGCACTATATCATTAAAAACTATGGTTCAAACTTATTTGATCAGGAGGGAGGGATATTAATAAATAGCACATAATATCTAACATAATTTATGCTTTTCCAATGAAACTTTGATCTAAGTTTAACTTCTTAATATGTGATCAAACAGAATATGTTGTTACCCTAACCCTATAAAAAACTTCCAAAATAGTTGATTTGGTACGCCGACGAGATCCAACTGCTCTGATACCATATAAGTTTAGAGTAATGTGAATTTGATTGACTGAATTAGTTCTTACACTTGCGATGTCTTTTATAGCGTTTTTTCACCATAGTCGTTGGATTATGATTACGACCCATCCGGCGATGGGCCTTATTTAGTTTATGATACGTTTCAATAATTTTCAAAACACTCTCCCTTCTCTTCTCCTTCACTCTCTTCTTCTAAACCCTTTCTTCTCCTATTGACTTTTTTTGTGTAACCGATCAACTGTTTTTTTTCCCATCCGAAGCGGCCATCCGTCATCCCCATTTTTTCAACCGTCTACATTTTCTATTGCCTCAAATCTCCGTGCTATAAAACAGTGAGTTTAGTATCTATTTCGTTGGGTTGTTTTTTTTAATGTTTTTTGGAAGTTTTTTGTGTTCGTTATTTCCTCTGACGTTCTTTCCGCTTGGCTAACTCCGGCATCGTGTTCTTACTTTGATTACTGTAGGAAAAATCGATGGCTTCTTCTCGTGACGTAAATGAGGACGACACCAAATGATTGGAGTCGCCGCTTCTACTCACACAGCCTAGTCTTAGGCATACATTAGATGAAGAATTTGAGGGTAAGGGAAGTTTCAATAAATGTATACAACATCCCCCCCCCTTTTGCAATGAGATACTGTTAAAATCCAGATATCGTAAAAGCGAATGAGCTGGAACATGCTAATTGCTAACGATGTAATTAGTAATTTGATCGATGATGTAGATTTTGATACTTTATCTCCTGAGAAAGAATTATCCCCGAATCCCAATCAATTTATTATGTCGAAGAGAGCGCTTGGTAAATATTTTTTTTTGTATTTTCTTGAATTAATTTTTCAATGTTGCTATAGAACAAGAAGATGAAAATGCATCGCGTAATTTGTATCGTATAGTTTGTAACCTGATGTGCTGCTTTAACTTTCAATCAATGAACTTATTTTCCATTGCACTACTATAAATGTATTTTTAAATTTCTCTTTTTAGATTGTTACTATTCATATGACAGAATCAATATGTTGGTAAAAATTGAGACAACATATCTACGGTACAACAAATACTTCCTTATACCCAACGGATAAATGGTGTCATACATATACTACAACAATTGTGTCAGTAAAACTAAACACGGTAGTAATAATTCCAAACACATCTAATGGTGTACAAACATTTAGCACATACGACACACATGAAACTTACCCTATTTCTTGGATCCAGAACAGAGACAATACATATTTGAAGACTAATTAAAGTCGTTTCAATACTTGTTGAATTTTTCTAGCATAGCTTTAATTTAGCCATATCTTTTAGGTAATTAATTTCATCATTTTCGCATGCCTACAATGCAAGTTTAACCTTCCACGTCTGACTGAAAAATAAGTTGAAGGTTGGATAACTTGTTCTTATATATATAATAAGTTGGAGTTTAGATATCAAAGAACATGGATTATCAATTATTCATATAAAAAATATAATACCTGAGAAGACATTTGTAAGATCGTAATAAACATTAAAAATTTACATACAACTTCACGCTTATCCCATTCATCAGATGTCGGTAGATAGTTACAGTTTAAATCAAATACTGTAAAAATCAAATACTCTTTTATACTGTATGACACGATCTAATATCAAGTATGTTGAATTCCATCCAGTGCTCACATCCAATATCAAAGCCTTATTTGTTGAAAATCCCAAATCTCTAGCAACTTTCCCAAACTTGTATCTTTTTGAAGTTGAAGCTTTTATATACATAACAGATTTCAAATATTAGATAATGTTGTATCCAAGTGCATCAAACCATTTTTAACAAGTAGGTTAATAATGTGAGCACAACATCTAATTTGAAATAATTAATTGGCCTCCACAAACCATGTTAACTTTGTCAATCAATGTTTTTAATTGCCTGATTGCAACATCATTGTTCGTCGCATTATCCAAAGTAATAAAATAAATACTATTTCGAACTTCTCATTTTTCTAATAATTCGTTCATTTTGCTTGCAATTACTTGACCAGTATGTGGAGGTTCTACCTCACAAAAATTCAGAATCTTCTTTTTCAACTTCTATGAATCATGTATGAAGTGACATATGATGAACATATAACCAATATCTTAGTTTAATGTCCATAAATCGGTGGTGAGTGAAATTTTACCAACACATTTATGAAGCTCTTTAAACTTAACTCTCTCCGTTGTGTAGACTTTATTGAAATATGAAATTGCAGTTGTCCTTGACTAATGTTTTGCAAAATTTAATAAACCATTGAAGTTGAATCTTTTATATACATAACAAATTTCGAATATTAGATAATGTTGTATCCAAGTGCGTCAAACCATTTTTAACAAGTAGGTTAATAATGTGAGCACAACATATAATGTGAAATAATTGGCCTTCACAAACCATGTTATTTCTGTCAATCAATGTTTTTAATTGCCTAATTGCAACATCATTGCTCTTCGCATTATCCAAAGTAATAAAATAAAAATTACTTCGAACTCCTCATTTTTCTAATAATTCATTCATTTTGCTTGCAATTACTTGACCAGTAAGTGGATGTTCTACCTCACAAAAATTCAGAATCTTCTTTTTCAACTTTTATGAATCATGTATGAATTAGTGACATATGATGAACATATAACCAATATCTTGGTTTAATGTTCATAAATCGATGGTGAGTGAAATTCTACCAACACATCTATGAAGCTTTTTCAACTTAACTCTTTCCGTTGCGTAGACTTTTTTGAAATCTGAAATTGCGGTTGTCTTTGACTAATGTTTTGCAAAATTAAATAAACCATTGAAGTTGAAGTTTTTATATACATAACAGATTTTCGAATATTAGATAATGTAGTGCGTCAAATCATTTTTAACAAGTAGGTTAATAATGTGAGCACAACATTAAATGTGAAATAATTGGCCTCCATAAACTATCACTACAAACAAAAGTAGACAGTTCGGACGAAGCATAGTTAACGAAATTTTCGTTACAAATACTAATAAGCAAAGTTAACGAAAATTTCGTTAACTTTGTTAATTTCTGTTACAAATACTAGATATCAAGATAGACGAAAATATTGTAACGGATTTTTAGACTATTTTTAACGGATATTCCATTACAAATAGCAATTATTTAATAATTTTTCATTTTCCCTCCTAAAAAATAATTTCCCCAAATAATTTTTTCATTCCCTTCTCATTCTCCAGAAATCGTCGATATTCCCTCCTCCTCCTCGTCCAGAAATCGTCCATCCGCCTGATATTCCAGAAATTGTCTAGAAATCGTCTACGCTGTGTTTCAGACGATTCTCCACACTCCGGCTCCATATTACGCCGGATTTCAGTATTACGTCGCAAGTCAGACTCCACTAACACTCCAGATCTCCACCTTCATATTCGTTCAGTCTCATAGGTGGTTAAATCTTAATATTCAGGTCTCCACATGTACATAATACTTCCCCCAATTTTTCATATCTCCAACTTCATTGTCGTTCAATTTTTTTAAGAAAAGTTGTCTAAACTTTGTTTCTTGTAGGTTAGTATAACAGTGTTTTTTCAAGAAATTGATTTATTTATCTTCTTCTGAATCAGTGAACAGATTACAAAGGTATGCCTATATTAGAACTAATAAACATTAGATAGGATATGTATCTAGCTACGATATCTTCTCATTATAAATATTTGATGGTCGTCGGTCAAATTTGATTTGGAATTTTGGATTATTTGATATTGTATAATTGGATCTGGATTTTGGATGGATGAAATCATTTTTTATGATAATTTTGTAAATTAATAATCTATTATGGGTTTCAAATCGTTAATGCACACCAATACATCTGATATTCTAACCACTATAGAATGACATGATTTTCTCAATAAAACATATCATCTATTAGAAAAAACAGAAGAATATTTCACCTAACACTGCATTAATATTATCATCTTAGCTCTAACCAGACCATTTGTCTTTCTTAAATTTCATGTGAAACTTTGTTTTCTTATCATTTATAAGTAACATGTCTATGAACGATCTGAGAAGCTCTAAAAAGCATAAGACCAACGATAGAATGCTCAATATCTCATTAATTACTAGAATCGTTTCCTAAAAGCATTATAAGAGATAAAGAAGTTGGCTGAATGGGTTGATGGCTCTTTTTTATATCAACTTCAGTTCCTTCTGTGAAGCAAACTCACAAGAAGATTACAAGCTGAAGTTATACACAAAAACTGTTTAATGAAATTGAATAAATGAAACTATTACAATATTTATATAGATATTAATCTATTAACTTCTTGCTGTGTATAAATCAGTGTATTTATCTTCTTCAAGAAATGTAGGCATGCCTGTGTTTATTAGAATTTGAAATGTTGGTTGATTATTTTTTTCTTTTTCAGATTTATTAAAAGCATAATATAAAAGCCAAGAAAGGTATGTTGTTATTTATTTAATTTTAAAATTTTATATTTCATTTGACGAGTAATGTTTTATTCAATTGTTTAGAAATCAAATATTTTATGATAGTAATTTTATATTATTGCATGTTTCCTTACATTGTTATAATTAGTTAGAGTTAGTTATTTTTGTATAAGTTTTTTGAATACTCATTTTAATACCTTTTTCATTTAAATATTGATTTTTAAGAGGTATCTTTTTTGTATGTTAGGAGATAGACTAAAATGGCTGATCAAATAGAGGAGCTTGACAAATCATGGTTGTTTGAAAGTTCAACCTCTATTAAATTTCAAAGTGGATTGAATAGTTTTTTAGATTTTGCTGAAATCTATTCAAACCACAAGATAAAGCCTGGATTAAAACTACCATGTCATTGTTCAAAGTGTCACAATGATAGATATTATGATCGTAAGACCATTAGTGAGCATGTCTTACGCTTTAGTTTTGACGATGCTTATAGGTATAAAACATGGCATATGCATGGAGAATTGATTTCAGGTTCGAGAGCATATAAAAAAGCATTGAAACGCAAGAGACGTGAAATAGTTTCTACTGCACCTCCTATGATAGTAGAAAATGAGATGACCCTTTTAGTAAATGAAGCAATGGTTAATCCAACTATTTATCCAGTCGCTAATCTGATTGATGAAGCAATGACTAATGTTCTGATAGACGATCTATTTATTTCTCCAATCAATCATTCGGATAATTTGAACAATGATCCCACAAATACTCCGGTCTGATAAATGATCTCATAATACTCTGATCAATGATCCAATAATGGCTCCTATCAATGATCTCGCAAACACTCTGATCAATGATCCGATAGATACTCCGATCAATGATTCGATAGATACTCCAATCAATGATCTGATAAATACTCCGATAGATGCTAATGAACAATTATATCCTGGTTGTATGAAATACACCAAATTATCTGCTATTCTCCATTTATACCATATAAAATGCTTGAATGGGGTTTCTAACAAATTCTTTGAGATGTTGTTGGAATTCTTACAAGATGTTATTCCTTCGGGTGATACTTCAATTCCTAAAATAACGCATGAAGCAAAATCATACCTTAGAGATCTTGGATTGAACTACGTGAAGATCGATGCATGTCCAAATAATTGCATTAATCTTTATCGAAAAAATTTTGAAAATTCAGAAACTTGTATACGATGCAATGAGCCAAGATAGAAGGTCGAAAGAAAAGCGAATGGAAAACGCATTCCTATTAAAGTTTTGAGACACTTCCCCTTGGTTCCAAGACTTAAGAGATTGTATATGTGTAGTAAGGTATGTACATGTTGTTGATTTTTATGTGTCAAATACTCGTCAATCAATCACATTCTAAAGTATTTAAAATTATTTAAACTAGGTGTGTACTGATATGACATGGCATGAAGATCATCGTTTGAGAGATGGCGTACTTCGTCATCCTGCAGATACGGAACAATGGAGAGTGTTAAATGATATCAATTCAGAATTTGCTATAGAACCTCGAAATGTTAGACAAGAGTTGGTATCAGATGGATTTAATCCCTATGGTTCAATGATATTATCACATAGCACATGACCAGTTGTTCTTATCCCATACAATATGCCACCATGATTGTACATGAAACAATCAAATATGATTCTATCATTAGTGATTCCAGGTCCAGAACAACCAGACAATGATATTGATGTGTATTTATAACCACTAATAGACGAGTTAAAGTTATTATGGAATGATGGTGTTCAAACTTATGACTCAGTGAAAAAAGAAACTTTTATAATGCGAGCGTCTCTGCTATGGATAATCAATGACTATCCAGCATATGGAAACTTATCTAGATGGAGTACAAAAGGAAAAGTGACATGTGGTGTATGCTTGAACAATACATGTAGTTTGTATTTGAAAGGGAGTCAAAAGACATGTTTTATGGGACATCGTCGTTTTCTGGATCCTTCACATCCATATAGAAAAGAAAAATCAAAGTTCAATAATAAAATCGAATTGAAAACAACACCTCCAATTAGATCCGGTGAGGACATACTAAAAGAGGTAAAATTATATATTTTCAAAAATATAATTACTTTTACTTTCAAATTATATCCAAAAATTGATTTGTTGAAGTAAAATCAAATTTAAGTCGAATGCACTTCCAAAGAAAGCATTAGGAAAAGGAAACTTCGGTATACCAGTTACATTTGCAAAAGGATGGAAGAAGAAAAGTATATTCTTTTCTTTACGCTACTGGAAATCATTTTTGATTCGGCATAATCTTGATGCAATGCACATCGAGAAAAATATCTGCGACAACATAGTGCATACGATGCTTAATGTAGTAAACAAATCCAAGGATAATTGAAAAGCGAGAGAAGATCTTAAACATCAAGGAATTCGCAGAAACCTTCATGCATACAAAAAAGATAATGGAAAGTGGCACACCCCCTTTGCGTCGTTTTCTATGACCTTAGAATAAAGAAAATTATTTTGCACAATATTGAAGTCCATCAGGGTTCCAGATGGATATTCTTCAAATATTTTAAAAAATGTGAATTCAAAAGATAAGAAGCTTATGCAACTTAAAAGTCATGATTGCCACATGCTAATGCAACAATTATTGCCTATTGCATTGAGAAATTCATGTTCCAAAGATGTTTGTTCTTCGATAGTAGAATTATGCAACTACTTCCATGATTTGTGCTCCAATACTCTGAATATCGATCATTTAAATTAAATGGAAAAGAATATATCAATAACGTTATGGAAATTGGAACAGATATTTCCGCCATCTTTTTTCACAGTAATGGTTCATTTGTCGGTTCACCTTGCAACTGAGGCAAAAGTGGCAGGACCAGTGCATTATCGGTGGATATATCCTATTGAAAGGTACTTGAAAATATTAAAAGGTTATGTTAGGAATAAAAGCCAACCTGAAGGGAGTATTGTTGAACAATATATTGCTGAAGATCTAGAATGTTTAATATTTTTCTCTCGCTATTTGTCAGAAAATGTTGAAACAAAATCCAATAGACCTGATCGTAATTGTAATGGGTATATTGGTAAAGTTACACACATTAATCTTGGGGATAAAATATTTGAGCAAGCACATCGATATGTGTTATTTAATACAGATGAAATAAAGAGCTTTAGAGAATATGTGGATGTGATTCGTCGCAGTTATCCGGGAATGAATCCCAAACATATAGAAAGAATGCATCATGAAATTTTTTCTAAATGGTTCAAAGATCATATAGATACATGTCCTAAAGTAAAATTTAGCATTTGACGACTTTCACGTGGTCCAAATCTAGATTTGAAAAAATTCAAAGGATATAAAATGAATGGTATTAAGTTTCTTTCTACGTCGAGTTCAGTGAAACTAAAGACTCAAAATGACGGGATTTTAGTATCGGCCGAGACATCATGTTATTTGAGTGTTAGAGATGTAAACCCAATAGTGAATAAGCAAAACTATTATGGAAGATTAAATTGTGTTATTGAACTACAATATGGACCAAATCATGTAGAAACACTCTTTCATTGCAATTAGTTTGATGGTCAATCTACAAATGGGATACAAGTTGATACGTTTGGTATTATATCTATAAACACTAAACGATTAAAGCACCAAGACAAACCATTTATCTTGGCAGCACAAGCACAACAATGTTTTTATGTGGATGATCCTAAAAAATTAGATTGGAGTGTTGTATTGAAAAGGCCACCTAAAGATTTGTAGTGCATAATTATGGATTTCTTATATATTCTTTGTGAGTAATTTTTTTATTTTAATTATTTTTCTGTTTTTATTAATTTTAAGTGCTGAATATTTTGTTGTATTTACAGATTATAAATGGCATCCAAAAAAACATTGGTTAGTAAGAAACGATTTACACGAAGTTCTGTCGACAATGAAGAACCTACTTCAAGTACTCAAGTTTCAACTCCAACTCCTCAAATTCCAACACCAACTCCAACTCCAACTCCTCAAATTCCAACACCAACTCCAACTCCAACTCCTCAAATTCCAACTCCAAGTTTCAACTCCAACTCCTCAAATTCCAACACCAACTCCAACTCCAACTCCTCAAATTCCAACACCAACTCCAACTCCAACTCCTCAAATTCCAACTCCAACTCCGCCAACTCCAATTCCAACTCCAACTCCTCAAGGTTCGAGTACTCCAACTACTCAAGTACCAACAACAATGAGTGAATCTAACTCCGACTCCGACTCGGACCTCGGAGATAATGATGGTAACTAACTAATTATAATCGATGTGTATATTGTATAACTGATTGATTTATGTGTATTTATTGACTCATTATTTTTTATTTCAGAAATAAGTCTACCAAATAGAAGAGATCGAAACATAGATCATCCTAAAGATCACCCCGATCAAGGTAAAAGATTTAAAATAGAATGGGAGCCAACACACATGCAACCAACTGGATATCTACATAAGAAATTTAATGCTATGATTAATAGAGTTGCAAAAATGCATACGATTTTTCCATTGAATGTGAACTGGCTGAAACAAACATCCCATAGCTTTCGCCAAGCAATAGAGTACATTGAGGTATGTTTATTTTGATTTTCTGATTTAGATTTTTTTTAGTTGAATAAATTTTTATTATATATATAGGTTGATTTTGATTTAAACGGTTACCCAAATGCACATCAGTACATTAAATTCAAACTCAACAATACTTGGAGGCGTTATCGAAACTATGTAAAGAAAAAATACTTTGATCCATTTATTGATGATGAATCAACTGAAAGGATGTATGGTAGTCTTCCTCCATACATTGATCGATTCACTTTCAAAAAGTGTGTGGATGAATTATGGACTACAGCAAAAATTTAAGGTGTTGTTTTTTATACATTCATATTTCAATTATTTGATATTATGGTAAGTTGTATAACATTGTATATTAATTCGCAGAGAAAATCAGAAATAAACAAAGTAAACCGGACTAAGAAGAAACTCAATCACAAGACAGGATCTATTCCTTTCAGTGCAATAAGAGAAAATTTGCAACGCGAAGGCATTGAAGCATCACGAATCAATGTATTGATTCGTTCATCTGGTAGTGACAACGAAATCATTGTAAGTCTTATTTTATTTGATAATGTTCATAATTAGTATTTTATCGATCTACTCATAGCTTATTACTTATTTTGTAGAAAAACATGTCTGAATATTACAATAGTGATAAAATTCAATAATTACGCGGATCAAAATGTATTTTTTAAATAATTTTACTATTTTAAATTATTTAAATGTTTTATTTTCTTATATATTAATTTTCGTTTTTAGGTGATTTAACAAAAATTTATTGAAAAATTTATTAAAAGCAAAAAAAGAAGGTACATTGGACTTAGTGGAGGATCATATGATGAGTCGAGCACTGCTTCTACCAGATTTTCAGTTGAAATGAATGTAAAATCTCTTGAGAAAGAATAAGAAAAAAGGAAAAAAAATGGATGATCAAATGGAGAAGATGCTAGAGGTATGTGTATGATAATACATGAAATTTTAAATTAATACATAAATATTAATGAATCTTAAATGTTTTACAGGATAATCGATATTTTAAAAAGAAAATTTTTGATATGTATCAAGACATGATGAAATACAACTCCACAACCTTCAGATCATGGATCGTTGCAAGATAAAAGTAATGCAGGTCAGAGTGATCGAAGATATCAAACTCCTCCATCCAAATAGTTCTTCCATGTTAGTTTTATTGAATGTCTAATTTGTTGAATGTTAGTTTTGTTGAATGTCAAATTTGTTGAATGTTATATTTGTTGAATGTTTTTTTGTTGAATATTAAATGAATTTAGTGAGTTGAATGTAAATAATAAATGTCGTTATTAGATTTTTACATAAATATATATGCAATATCAAATTTACAGGAATTATAAATATTAGAATCATTTACAGGAATACTGGAATATATATATGCATTCTGATACAAATGATATATTAGAATCATTCTGATACTGGAATACTGAAATTACAAATGTCGTTTTTTTTTTACTTAAAAAAATTTTGTAACGAAATTTGTAACGAAAATTCCGATATAAATGATTTTTTTTTTTTCATTTGTAACGAAATTTTCATTACAAATACATAAAAAATTTGTAATGGATTTTTCGTTCCGTTAACTTTAACTTGAGAGTATTTGTAACGGATTTAAGTATTTGTAACGGAAATTTGGTGACGACCAAAGTTAACGGAAATTCCGTTAAAAATATATTTGTAACGAAATTTTCGTTAACTTTGTTCGTCCAAACTACCTACTTTTTTTTGTAGTGCATGTTATTTCTGTCAATCAATGTTTTTAATTGCCTAATTGCAACATCATTGTTCGTCGAATTATCCAAAGTGATAAAATAAACACTACTTCGAACTCCCCATTTTTCTAATAATTCATTCATTTTACTTGCAATTACTTGACCAGTATGTGGAGGTTCTACCTCACAAAAATTCAGAATCTTCTTTTTCAACTTCCATAAATCATGCATGAAGTGACATATGATGCATATGTAACCAATATCTTCGTTTAATGTCCATAAATCGGTGGTGGGTGAAATTCTACCAACACATTTAAGAAGCTCTTTCAACTTAACTCTGTCTGTTGTGTCGACTTTTTTGAAATCTGAAATTGCGGTTGTCCTTGACTAATGTTTTGCAAAATTCAATAAACCATTGAAGTTGAAGCTTTTATATACATAACAAATTTTCAAATATTAGATAATGTTGTATCCAAGTGCGTCAAACCAATTTTAACAAGTATGTTAATAATGTGAGCATAACATCTAATGTGAAATAATTGGTCTCTACAAACCATGTTATCTCTGCCAATCAATGTTTTTAATTTCCTAATTGCAACATGATCATTATTCGTCGTATTATCCAAAGTGATAAAATAAACACTACTTCGAACTCCCCATTTTTTTAATAATTCATTCATTTTGCTTGCAATTACTTGACCAGTATGTGGAGATTCTCCCTCACAAAAATTCAGAATCTTCTTTTTCAACTTCCATGAATCATGTATGAAGTGACATATGATGCACATGTAACCAATATCTTTGTTTAATGTCCATAAATCGCTGGTGAGTCAAATTCTACCAACACATCTAAAAAGCTTTTTCAACATAACTCGCTCCGTTGTGTAGACTTTTTTGAAATTTGAAATTGTGGTTGTTCTTGACTAATGTTTTGCAAAATTTAACAAACCATTGATGTTCAATCATCCTAAATGAGTACTCATGAACACATACCATCTTTGCAAATACCATCCTTGTAGTCATCGGATCATACATTAATGTAGTTATTGTGCATTGTCAAAAGCTAAAAGTTTCTGTTTTTTATATGATTTCTTCGCTTCCCACTCTTTCTCATGAATCTGATAGTGACGTAATAATGTACAGATGTACCGCCACCCGTGGTTTTGACTAATAAACTCTGACAATAGTTGCATTTGATATGAACTATGCCTTTTGCATTTGGTGCTAGAACAGTAAAATGATTTCAAATATCCGATCTTTTTTTCTAACTATGTTTTCACTTTAAATTTCATATTCTTTTATATTAATTATTGGATCAGATTCAAACATCTATATATGAAAAAAAAACTACATGTTTAAAAAAGATTATATGATTAAAAAATATTAGATGAAAAAAATTATCCTTAAAATAATAAAGATTAGATAAATAATAACTCACTTCATCTTTAAAATCTTCTTTGATATCTCTTTCTTCAACCATTGACAGTGTTTTTATTTCTTCTTAAAAATCTACCCAAAAAAAGTAAAAAAGACAAAGAAAAAAACAGTGGAAAATAGATAGACGTAGCTAACTAGATAGGCATAAATAGATAGAATAAACAATGTAAACAGTGGAAACTAACACGCGTTATTAAAAACATGTAACCAGTAAATGTAATCGATCGATCATGATAAAAAAAATCAGAAAAAATAGATTAGAAAATGTCAGTTTATAAATAATACAATGTAATAAAAAAATCATTGGCATGCATGAATCAGATACGTGATAAAAAAAAATAAAAAATGAACTGAACAAAAAAACGTATTAACACATGGCATCATTGTCATACGTGAATTGTGATACTTGATAAAAAATGAACAGAATAAGAAACGTTTTAACAAATGACATCATTGACATTATAAAAAAATCAGAAACAAGGACATAACTCACCGATGTCGTGAATCGTGAACTCTCTAGAATTAAATAAAACTCCCCAGAACTTCAGAAGACAAGACGACAATAGCTTAGGGTATCATCAATAATGTTTAAGATGAAAGCATGGGATCCCACAAAACGGTGATATGTGCATGTGGGAATAGTATTACCTTTAGTAAGAGAATAATCCAAGTTCTCAGACTCCCAAATCGTGCTAATTATATTTTTATAGCGACGAACAAAGTTGAACAATAAATTTTTAGTTGTAACCTTTGTTTTGAGAAAAGAATTCATATCATCACTTCTTTGGGTGGAATGTATTTCAAGGAAGAAATGTGAGCACATTAAACATGGAACTCAAGACTCACGAATTTCATATAAACTTTTCAACCATATATTCGACACGACATTATTTTCATTTATCCAAAGTGACCATGAATCTTCAAAATCTTTTGGAGTTTCATAAAATTTTATAATCTTGTAAAAAGTATTTAGAGAATTGATATTCTGACATACTGTTGGTACATTGGTCAATAACTTGTTCGTGATATGCCAACGACATAACTGATGAAATATGTCAGGAAAAGCACGAGTTATATACTCCTTTTCATCGTTAAATCTTGATATGTGATAATTGATTTAGGAGCAAGTCACATATATTGTTTGAAGGTATTGGATAGTCATGTAAAGACTTTTAAATTTTCAGTATTGTAAAAAAATTAAAAATAAATAAGCATTGAATAAAATAACATTAGCAGAAGAATAAGCAAATGTAGTTGGTTACCTAAGAAATGCACTTCCAAATATGGTGGTCTTCCGATGGTGGTTAACACCACAAAACATACCGAAACCATTGAATAAATATTAGTCTTATAAATTGTGTTGAAAGTTACCACGTCTCCGAATAATTTGTAATTTTCAATCATAATAGGATTAGTCCAAAATTAGTCAAAATAAATAGACGTCATCTTTGACAAGACTATAAAATAAGTCAAAATTTCGTCCCTTTTTATTTCAAATTCTTCAAGAATTAGATTAACATCATAATTTTTCAAATCAATCCGGCCATCACGTATCATATTCTTAATACCTAGATTGGTGCAACCAATATTCTCTAAACCGTTAACTTGATGAGAAAAATATGCACTCTGTTGTGAAACATGAACATTTATATCACTGGGTGAAGAAAAAAATAGTCTAGACGTATTCAATATGAAACGATTAATTGGAAAGTAACGAAGTTTTAAAGGGGTAGTGAAGGAGTGATTATGATCGAGGTTGATAATATCAATAACCCATTGCTCATATCTATCAATTCTCTTAAACTTGATGCTGACTTGACAATCACATCTGGAAATACTGTTCTTGCGTCTCCTACCACTATCTGGGGGAGTAAAAGACTAGGACTTCCTTTTTTAGAACATAATAATATTTTCATTATAAGAATTTTTTATCCTGTTTTTTTGTCCAAACTATTCTTAGTCGAGTCTAACGCACAAAAAAAAACCCATAATGAAGGCAAATTTGTAGTACGATTGAATAGCTAATGAAAAGAAAAAAATACTTGACCCACATAAGAAGGTGGTTGGTTTGATTGACTATTGCTAGAACACCCAATAACATAATCAGGAGATTTATGAAATGTAGAAGGTGTAGCTTCACCACAAGAGGCAGAGGCGAAAGCGGAAGAGTCAGGCACAGAATTAGCAGTTTCACAATTCATATTTGTTGGTACTAGGGCCCGTCCAAACGGACCCCGGACAGAACAGGCCTGCTAGGCCCAGTAGGCCCAATGATAAAGGTTATAAATACCTCTCCAAGTGCAACAGGGAGGGGGATCGATCATTAGTAGAGATAAGACTAGAGAGTTGTGTGTATGAGTCCCCTAGCGCGAGCCCACACGCCATCAATATTAGCAGGAGAATATCTTATATCAGCAAAAGGATATTTGAAAAAACCTGAATCATATTTAGGAATAGGAGTGTCCTGGAAATCAGGATTCAAAGGAGTTGAAATATCAACATTGCAAGGCATTAGGATTAACATTAGGTTGACCATCAGGGGAATTAAAATGGAAATTCAAACTGACATTGCATGAGGTTTTGGAATTGTCGGATGCAAAATGATGTGAACGATATGAGAGAGGAGTAACATACATAAAATTAATATTGGGGGAAACTTACAACATGAGAGGTGGAACTTCATTCACAAATCTTGAAGGAGAGGTCATTTAATGCTAGGCATTAGAGTTTGTAGAAAAGTAAGAAATATAAAATAAGAATTGTTATTTGAAGGGATAATCAATTAAGAAGTATGAAGAAAAAGAGAAGACAATGAAAATGGATTGTAAAAGAAGACGAGGACAACAGATGTGAAGAAGAAAGATAATGAACAGTTGTGGAAAAAATGATAAGAAGAAGGTAAAAAGAAAAATTCATATTAACAGAACATGGAAAAATAATAGCAGAAAGAAACTTCATTATAAAGCAGAAATAAAAAAGAATAATAATGGAAAACACTGCATGTATTAATGTATCAGCTGATTTTTTTATATTTATATCAATGTATCATGTATGTTTATGTATGTGTTTATTACTTTTTCATTATCAATTCAATTATTCAATTGTTCAAAAGGCTCAAAGCATCTGATTCTATGATTTCTATCTATCAAAAGAAACCAACCAATTGATCAATATTGCTAAAGAATTAATTAAAGATGCCTCAATTATTTTCTTGCTTCCAAAACTTACACTTCAAGCTTCAATTCGGAGCATAAACAATATATATAGGCAGGCTGCAGGAACATCGAGCAGGCAGAACTGCAGAAGCCAGGCACTTGACAGAAAATATATGAATGGAAACAGCAGACATCAACAAGCCCGAGTACACCAAGAGATTCACAGCCATCACCTTGGGAGTTTTGGCTGTGGCATCGCCTTTGTTTGTCGACAAATTTAGATATAATTTCACTCCAGATGATGAAGATGATGAGGATGAGGGAGTGATTTTGGCTTCTTGGCTCATACTCCCAATGATACTTGTATCGTTGATCATAGCGATAAACTTCGCAAACCTGTTTCATAGAAGCTACTTCAGATTCGATCCTTACTGGATACACAGAGTTGGAGGTTCTTCTTTTGGTATTGGATTGTTTCTTTTCTTGCTTGCTATCATTCTAAACTTCAAATCCTCTTTTTAATTCATTTCTGATATATTCCTTTCCCTTGTTCATCAATCATAACTCACCACTCATCAACTTAATAAAAATAACTTTCTGAATTCATTCATAGAAGAGAAGACAAATTTGAAATCAAGAAAAACAGTTTAGTAAGCTAGTTTCGAATTCATATTATATGCCTAAAAATACTAACTTAGAAACTATTATCACAATTCAGTGTTTCTGTTTCATACCACAATCAAACAAGAAGACGCAAACAACCAAACATATCGCGGCAAAAAAACTCCATGTAATAATAACAATTTGAAAGAAATACATCCATGGTTTTTGGAAAAAAACAGAAGAGCATATCAGCGTCGATAGATAAATAAATAAATCAAAAAAACTAGGAGAGAACTACAGCAGAAAAACTTGAAAAAAGAACAGCAAACCCTCAGACAATGGCATTGGCAGCACTTGCAATCCTTGGCCACAAATCAGCACACTCTTTCCCAATTGGACCAGTAATCGCCGATCCTGTTACAACAACGAAAAATTAGAATCAGATCAAGCAGAGAACAATCTAAATTGAACACAGAACCAAATAGACGAAACAATCAAGAATAATTTAAACCAACAAGGATCGAAGTAGAAACACAAGAAAAACAAACTAGACCAATGACAAATAGAGAATAAACAAACATCAACCAAATTAGAACAAACAGAAAACTAATTTAATCAACCAGAAGAACTAATTAGACCGTCCGGAAAGAGCATTTAACCAACAAAGACCCAGAATTGAACATACAAGAAAAAATAAATTAGACAAACTAGAAGAATGTAGACCACTTCACCAACTGGAAGAACCATTTAAACAGATGAGGAACAAATTATTAAACATAACGGATATTGAAATAAACCCCAACTAAAATAATAATATAGATAAGCAAAGATCAAATTAGATAAAAACAGAGAACCAATTTTATATGGCAGAAGAAGCAATTTGATCAAACAAGAACCGAATTATTAAACATGCCCGAAAAATGAATCGAACCAATAAAATCTGAGAAGGAAAGAAAGAATTAGACCAAATCAACAAATTAGATCAGAATAAAACCAAAGAAAAATGAATCAAGCCAGATCAAACAAACAAAGAAATAATGCAAAAAAATTTAAATTTAAATCAACCATAGTTCTGCGTTATGATTTATCATTTATGGATTAATAATTATAGATCAATGAAACAAGCATCAAGAGTACTTAGATAAATAACCTTTCATCTCTCCTTTCGGATTAACGATTACCCCAGCATTGTCTGCAGGCAAGCGAAAAAAGAACAAAATCTTAATTACGACAAACAAAAAGGTAAAAATGGAAAAGTTGTAACAGAAAATGATCGATCACCTTCGAAGTACATGAAAACACCATCCTTTCGGCGCCAAGGCTTGCGTTGCCTAACCACCACAGCAGGCATGACCTTTTTCCTTAAATCTGGCTTCCCCTTCTTCACAGTCGCCATGACCATGTCCCCCATACAAGCGGAAGGGAGACGATTTAGACGACCCCTGATCCCCTTGACGGAAATGATGTAGAGATTCTTTCCTCCAGTATTATCGGCGCAGTTAATCGTGGCAGCAACCGGAAGAGCCAATGACATGCGAAATTTGTTACCCGCAGATCCTCCGCGACCACGCTTCGACATCCCGCCGCCGACGAAATCAGCAAACTACAAGTTTTGGAAACGATGAAATTAGGGTTTAGTTATATAGTTTGGAACGAAACAATAGGATGGTATGGCTAAATGGGCTGGACCGAATAGAATAGATAAAATAACCTATCAAGCAGGCCCATGGACCTTTTATGATTATGATTAGCAAGTCTGAACTAAGTCCTATTGAAGAAGAGGTCAGGGTTACCCTTTTCTCATTCCAATCAAGAAAATCCTTGGGCCCTGATGGTTTTACCTCAGAGTTCTTTAAAAAACTTTGGCATGAAACCAAAACAACTGTGCTATATAGAAACTGTGTTGAAGGCAACACCTTCATTACCCTAATCCCCAAAATCCCAACTGCCACTGAATTGGAAGATTTCAAGCCCATATCCTGTGTAAATCTCATATACAGCCTCTCACCAAAATTATAACTGATAGAATATCAAAGGTCTCAAATGAACTTATATAAGTCAAACAACCTAAGTTGTTTTTATACAAGGAATAAATATATATATGACAACACCATGTTGGCTGATGAGATGCTCTATGAGTTTTGCAGAAAAAGAACCCCCAAGAGATAATGTATCAACATTGACCTAAGGAATGCCTTTCACACTTTGAGGTGGGAGGCCTTAATTGCCACATTACATGCATATATGGTTTATCCAACCTATTCTGTAAGATAATCTGGAATTGTATCTCCTCAACCTCTTTCTCAGTATCAGTTGAAGGAACTCCCCCTCATTCAAGAGCCAAAGAGGCATTAGACAAAGAGACCCTCTCGATCTCCCCCATCCTCTTTGACATGTTGATGAATATATTAAGCAGACTAATTGAAAATGAGGTAAAAGAAAAGAAATATATGACTTCTATATATATGGTACGGTCAGTGGAGCTGCATCTGTAATTCACTTAATGTATGCAGATGATATCCTTCTCTTTTTTAAGGTTAATATCAAATCCCTAAAGACCATAAGCATTCTCGATACATTCTCAGCCTTCACAGGACTATAACGATCAACCCCAAAAAAGTTTCATCACCTTTTCCAAGATCTACGAATGAGGCTCCAACATATCTTAGATTTCTCAGTCTCTAAACTCCTCATAGTTTATCTAGGCCTCCCCATAATAGGGAAGAAGAAACCATATAATTAATGATGAAATTTAATACAACACATAGAAGACATGGTAGCTAAATGAAGTGGTAAATGCCTCTCCTGTGGAGGTAGAATCCAATTAGCAAACTACTGCCCCTATTAAAAAATCAAACACGATATGGGGTAAACAATCTATCTTTGCACAATGGAACCAGAGAAGATACATCAAAGGTAGGTCTCTCAATAATATTACCCTTAAACACACCGTTGACTCTTCCCAATGGAAAAAAATAGACCCCAAAGACAACATCAAACCCATGCTTAGAATGCAGAGCTGGATATTTTCTAATTTGTAAAATTAGCAATGGAAAAAAAATATAGGAACCATAGTTGAAGCCCTAAGAATTAATGCAAGGCCGAAAGGATCCTTTAGCCAAAGGTATGTCACATATGCCGACAAAATTTTCAATAATTTTGTAGAGGATTAAGAATAAACAAATCAAAACTCTACATATGCTCAATGCATATATGGGGTATCCCCATCCAAACAACATGCCTCCTTTGTGATCAGGAAATCAAATCCATCGGCCACCTATACTATAAAACTTTTTTACAACTCTGAACACTTCAACTAGACCCTTTGGAAAATATCAAACTTCCCCATCCCAACCCTCATACACCTAGATATAATTAGAATCGAAGTTGTAATAGAATCATGTCAAAAATTGATACATTTGGTTCCATCATAGGGACACAACATTAATTAGAATGTTATTGTTTGCCTCACATGACACATTTGGTTTAAAAGAAATAGGAGGTTATACCAACATACTCTCAGACCCCCTTAAGTTATTCTAGCTGATATATTAAAGAACTACAAACTCTCAGACTCCCAAGGAACGGGTGGGTGATCAGGGCGTGAAACGAAGGTATCTGTGGGAATTTGACCGGGTTGAGGGTACTTGGGATGGGTAATCTTGTTTCAGGTCTATTCGAGGTACTTGGTCGATGGTCGGATCTTAGTCGATCGACTTTAGTCGATGGACCCAAGACTTGTCAGTCGATGGGCCCAGGTCGATTGATCGCCGAGTTCGACCTATCCGATCCGACTACTCCCATCGTTGGTCAGACAGATTAATTCCAACACAGTCGATGCTTCAAGCGGATGTATGTACAATCCATTCGTGTAGAAGAAACGATCGACTGTCCGACTGGTCGGTCGGTCAGTCGATCATGTTTTCAATCGAACCCTGTAGTGGGTTTTTTCTTTCCTACTGACGACGTCAGCTGATGAGGGTGGGAACCTCACTAGTGTCTGAATGATCGTTTCTAACCCAGTCGATTATGGACTAGTCGATCGTCGAAATTTTAGCCGCAAAGGTCTTACCAGTCGATCGACCGGAGGTTCTGGATCTTTAGTCACATGTGATCCACTCCTTGCTATGAAGTAGTTGATTGATTTAGAAAACAAATGTAGCAAATGATGAAATTCTTCCATTATTTATAGACCTTGGGGTGAGAGAATGAGTCTTTTCACAACGTTGTGGAGTCAGTCAATCCCTTCCTAGTCGGTCGATGGACCGGTTGACTGAGAGGGATCAACTAGTATCTCAATTGATCGATGAACCAACCAGACCGACCGACTGAGGAGGAACCGACTAGTCGTATCCTACCCAAGCGGTTCGACTCCTTCTCTTTTTGGTCCATACCTAGGGTTTGGTCATCTGATTTGGGTCCGACCTTAGCCCAGGGCTTGTTCATGACCTTCGATCTTTCACGAGCCTCCGATGGCCTCAGTTCAATTATGGGTGTCTGAGGATTAAGTCTTAGGTCATACTGTCAGTACGGAACCAATGTTAAATGTAACGGACTGCAAATCCCAAGTTCATGTGAAAATTATTGTTTTATTTCAATAGTATCGAACAAATCAAACTTCAACTTGAACCAAACTTATTAAACCTCGAGTTTGCGTTTACATGATTGTTAACAAAATCATCTGGCAGGCCAGGCAACGCGATGCGGCTCGGACAACCTAGGACCAGCAAGCGAACACATCGAGGCGATTCAGATAGATACAGTCGGGTCCGGACAGCCCATGAAGGAATCCTATATATATGAGTCGACATGCACCTGATAGAGGGTTGACATTTGTCAGATTAAAGATTGTACTTGTGTGGTTCCTTTAAAAAACAAAAGAGCCAAGCCTGGTTTATTTGCATTCCTATCTATGATCTAATGTAAGTGACCAATTGAATCTTATTTCTAATATATGTGTACTAAGTATATTCAGTATTCAAGTAGCAAAGTATTTGATTAGTTTGAATGCACAGCACAAATGTACAAATGCACAAATGTACAAATGCACAAATATAAGCAAAACCATTAATCGTTTGATCTTTGAGTTTGTCTTCGACAGCATTCACAACAAAACTAAACTCCTAAATTATCATGATCATCAATCATCATTGATCAAATAACTCCAAATTAACTTGCATGGAAAATCCAAATTATTAATCAAGGTTTCTCCCCCATCTTGTTTCAAAGAGGTTCTTGGTTACCAAGACGACTTCTTAATGCCACTGATTTCCCCTCTATTAGCAAGTGTGCGAAACACAATACGAGACATCCGGAAGAGAGACAGAACCCCACGAGCACGTCCAGAAAAAATACATCGGTTCCTGACACGTGTCAAGGAACTGTTCCTTGGAAGAGCAGATAGTTTGTTCCGGAACTTGTCGTGTAGGTCGGAGGGGAGATCAGGGTCACGGACCAATGCCTTGAACAAACGCCGCTTAACCTCATACTTTGCGTAAAGAAGTCGTCTCTTGTGGTCTTGGATGTTTCGTGTGTCCATCTTGCTCAAATCCTTGAGAGCAAAAAAGAGAAGAATATATGAGAGATAATTATATCAACAATTCTATTTTTAACAAAATAGAAACAGAAACAATTTTAAACAGCATATCACAAGTTTAAGAAAAAGATAAAAAACATATTTACAATTGTACATACATTAAAAAACACATATCACATTGATTATCCATTTACATTTTACACTGCCTCCGAAACTTAATTTAAAACAAAAAAAATCATTAAAAAAATGCAAAAAGAATCATGAGAATATATGATAGAATTATAATGTATCATATCAACAATTCTATTTTTAACAAAATAGAAACAGAAACAATTCTAAGAAGCATTATTAAAAGTTTAAGAAAAAGATAAAAACATATTTACAATTGTATATACATTAAAAAAACATATTACATTGATTACCCATTTACATTTTACACTACCTCTGAAAATCAATTTAAAATAATAAAAAAATCATAAAAAAAGATGCAAAAAAGAATCATGAGAGCATGAATAAACTATAAAACATCCAAAGAAACAAGCATTTGTTAGAACTCTTAAAAACAAGCATGGGTTTATGTAACTCTGAAAAAAATATAATCATCAAACAAATCACATATCTACAATACAAAAATAAGATATACTAAGAGAAAAAGCAAGTAAAAACATGTAAAGGAATGTAATAAAACAAGATTTTAAAAAATGAGAAGCATAAAAGATGAAGAAATTAAGAAGGAAGGAGAAAGAAGAAGGGAAGGGATGAAGATAGTTATTGTAACTTGTAAGTATATAAAACAAATTGAAACAACTAAAGCTCAAAAGATTGCTCATGGAAGAAAAGTACAAAAGAGAGATTTCTTGCAACACAGAATGGGTATAAGTTTATAACTGAATGGGATTTATTCACCAAATGTAATTTGAATAAAAAATGAAACATTTTTATCAATTTATCATAAAAGAATAAAAGAAAACTCATATCCCAAACTGATACTCAAAAGGAATAAGGTACATTTTCAAAAAAGACAAAGCATGCGATAGTTTTCGATTTTGGCAAAAATATATTAGTTTCAAAATAATTTGCTATGGAAATACCTTCGATTAAAAAATTAGGTTGTTCTTGGTCTCCCTCCTCAACCTGTAAGGAAAATTACATTTTAGTGTGTAAAATTGCGAATGCAATTTATAAACACATAATCACAACAAACTGACGGGAAATTTTTTAACTCGTAAATAGAAAACTGAAAGAAGAAGAAAGGCAACCTTGCCGTGCGCCGTCGGTATACTGGGCAGTGGGAGGCTGCTTCTTGCGACGGGAGCTGCCGGTGGGATTGTGGGAGAAGATGGGAGACGAGATAAGAAACCGTCGGATCTAGGGTTTGGGGATCGCTCCGATTAAAGGTTAATTAATCGGACCAGAAGTCTTGTAACCAACTAACTATACCAGATGGCTTTTTTGTAAATTTGATGGTTATATTTCAATAAACCCCTCAAGCTTTGGGTATATTCAATATGAACCCAAACATATTGACCATTTAAGTTTAAGTAGTTTAGGTTTAGCATAAGTACTTTAATCGTTTATTTTGTATGTATTTTATTTGCAAATTCTAGCTCTTGGGATGTTTATTCTCCTCTTCTTCTGCTACTCTAGCATTGTTGTCTGTCTTCGATTGATCGTTTTATTTCTTTCACACGCATTTTCAAATTTTACCCTCTACCTACATTCACGAGTCGTGCAATTTATTATCACGATTAACATCAACATATTCACACTAACGTTTTTTTCATGGTATCAGAGAAGTTTTGAAACGAAGATCTGCGATCCACGTTGATGAAGACCGAAATATCCTACTAGCGCTCGCAGTGGTGCGAGTGGTCGTCTTCTCGTGCCGGAGGTTCTAGGATCCACGACGTGCGCTCTAGGTCAAATCCTCAAGGGAGGAATTTGACGATTTGCTCTGTAAATGTCGCACTGGAAGGGTGTGGAGCTGATGTCTTTGATGTGGAACCTATAAATGTTCCCTTTTATAGAGCCTCAAAGGCACCATTTGCGACGGAGATCGCGTCTGTGTTCATAATTGCAGTCATTATGACACACATGTTGGACGCGAGTAACACTCCTAAATCAGTGATTTGGGGGTGGAATCGACGATTTAGGTTGAAATCGACGAGTTTGAAGCGGAAGTTGCCAATCTGCCAGACTCTGACGATCTTCTCCTCCCAATCGGCGATTTGGAGGGTTGACTCGGGTCTCGACGAAGACTTTTGGTTCCACTTCCGTGTGAGCCTTCCAAGGGTCCGGCATAAAGCGAACGGAACCTCTAGTTCCTATTGATGGGAAGGGTTGGTGTACAATCTTGTGCCAGCAGTATTCTCCCCGAAAATAAAGGCTTGTGACAAGACGTGTACCGTTAGTATCCCCCCTGAACAGGGTTTGTGACCTGCAAGGACAAATTGTTTGAATCTATAGCGATGGATAGATTCTGACCGTAACGATAAAATTGTTTTTAAGCATCGTTTTTTTTAACACTAAAGGATAAATTGCATTAAAAAAAATAAGAATTAGCCACTTACGTTGTTAATCTTCGGTCTACAAAGGACTGCCTAAAAGCTTACATTAGTTCATAAATATTTGGTATGTTAGCTACATGGAAAATTGCTAACATACTACATACAACATAATTGAACTATTACAACCAACTAAAATCAACATATACAACTACAACCATTGAACTCTCTTGAATTTTTAAGACCCTGATTTAAGTTAATTGATTTGAAGGTAGGTGATACTTAATTTTGTTCCTTTTTTCTAATTTCTCTGAGAAAACTCATTTCATCAAACCAATTCATCCCATCAATCAATTAGTTCTAAAACCAAGGAAACAATCATGCTATACACCATCTGGATTCATACATGCATGTGCAAATTAACCAGTTTTGAACTCTCACTACTGCTTCTAAACCATCCTTGTTTTTGAAATTTTCATGTTGAAAAGAGACCATCACATCTCTGAAGATTCGTCTTTTAATCTCTCCAGTTATTACAATTTTATTATCATGATTTTTTCTATTCCGTTATGCTCATATTTGCCACACCGCGTTGCCCCAAGAATGGACCAATACAACCCCTAAAGTGGTGTATAAGTTTCAATCTGATTTGCCCTTTTGTACACGTACTTCTTGTAGTGACTTCTTCTTCTAACCTGATTTCAAAACCATCAATTAAATGTATAACTCCCCTCTATACCTCTTGCGAATAAGGACACTCAAAAAATAAATGTTGAACTTCTTCCACTTCGATCCATCCGTGAAAGAAAACATTGGATTGTAGGTACATATCTCAATCTTTTTCTTTGTGCTATTTTCCCACGTGTAGGTAGAAACTTCCAATAAACTCTCCATAACACAAGTGAGTGTTGGATCGTGATCCTAAGGCTATAGGGGGGTAGTAGTCTTTTTTCGTATTTTTCAAACTGATATGAAAGATATCTAAAAAACAGTAATTATCCAAGATAATATGGAAAAGAGTGCCTCAGTTAAACCCTTGTATATCAAGGTCTTTTAATTCGTAGTAAAACTATATATGAATATAATCCGTATTTAGATTATTAAAACTTTAAATATAACTTAATATAAAGTAGAGTAACCTCTGTCGAATGCCTGATAACAGAAAGAAGGATTTGTTGTTTATTTAACCTCTGTCTAAGCCTGATAACATGAAGATGGATCTGCTTTATATTTAACCTCTTTAAGGTAGATTCAACTAAAAGTTTTTCAAAAAACTTTATAAAACCACATTAAGCTTTATGGTTAAGCTTTTAAACTTTACAAGCGTTGCTCTTGAGACAACTTCTCACAACACTTGGAACACACGAAAATGTTTGATGGTTGATTGGCGGTACACGCATGTTTCTTGTACTCTCTTCAGGGGGAGTACTGGTGAGACATGCCTGATTACGTCAGTCACTCCCAGCAACGTCCTTCAACAAGGACTAGGGTTCCGTCGCTTTATGGCGAACCCCCGGAGAGTTCCACAAATGCGGAGGAAGTGTCTACGTCAAGTACTCAAGGCAACACCTGGGAATCGCCGATTGGGACTAACAAGTCGCTGACTCCAGGGGTGAATCGCCGACTCTAGGCCTCGTGGTCAGTTCTGGTAGACTGCCAACTTGGCTCATGGGGAGTCGGCGACAACACCTCTGACTCGGCGACTCCCATACCTGAGTCGCCGACTCCCAGCCGTTACTTGAGTGGGCCCACGTCATTAAGGCACCCTTCAATAGGGTACCTTAATGGGGTGGGCCCCACGCTAATGAATGGGGAAACGTCCCCCAGGACCCTATAAAAGGGGTCCTTGGAGGTCCTCTACTCCCAAGTCATTCTTACTTGACCACACCACACCAGAGCAATCCAAGGAGCCCGAATCGCTTACTCCCAAGAGAGTCGCCGATTCCCCTCCCATTCTGCAGGTACATTGACGTAGAGCGCGCGTCGTGGACTCCAAAGCCTCCGGGCCTCCTCGCAACCCCGCGAGCCTACTGGTAGCAAATTCGGGCCGAAATTGGACAACTTCTGGCCGGAGCGACAGAAGTGTCGGGAGAGCTTGTGATACTCCCCCCGAAATGTGACGACTTCTATCCAAATTGACAGAAGTGTCGGGAGAGCTTGTGATACTCCCCCTCGAAGAACGTGCCATTGCGACACACAAATTTTTGGGATGAGTGTTTTTCGAAGCACTTGGTTGCCGATGAGTTATCTATTGTTTTTCCTTTGCTAATCTTTCATATAAATTACCCTTTAAATTGTAACTAAGGCCCGAAACTAGATTCACAAGTCGTAATTTAGCCACTCTGGACGTAAATTAGACTCTACTAACCCTATCGCTAGCCACTCTGGGCGTAGTCTTGGTCGTACGAATCGTAGCTTAGCCTACGGTTAAATTTACGGATAATTTATACCTCTAGATTAACGTAGAATTACCAGAGATAGAGCAGACGACGGATCGGAAATATTCGACACTCGAGGGTTACCTTGCAATTTGGAACCCTAACGATGGAGAGAGCTTGTGATACTCCCTCCTGAGGTGTGAAAACTTCTGGCCGAAGCGACAGAAGTGTCGGGAGAGCTTGTGATACTCCCCTCTTGAATTTTGACGACTTCTGGCTAAAGCGACAGAAGTGTCGGGACAGCTTCTGATGCTCCCCCTCGAAAACATGCACTTGGGGCAGTTTTGCTGTTATTTTACCCGGAGTCGGCAACTGGAGGCCACCAATCGGCGACACCTATGGTCTGATGAAGCACGAAATCTGCTACCAGTAGGCTCGCGGGGTTGCGAGGAGGGCCGGAGGCTTTGGAGTCCACGACGCGCGCTCTACGTCAATGTACCTGCAGAATGGGAGGGGAATCAGCGACTCTCTTGGGAGTAGGCGATTCGGGCTCCTTGGATTGCTCTGGTGTGGTGTGTCAAGTGGGAATGACTTGGGAGTTGATGGGGGTGAAACCCGACCAGTACTCCAAGACGCGCAAGCAAGCGCCAAGCGGGGAACTCCGCGGGAAACCGGACCGGAACTCAAGTGTGCAGAGCTCTGCTTCGCTAGAAATTCTTCTCCTCCAAATGACTTGCCTTTAATGAGTGGGGGGTGCCCTCTATTTATAGGGATTCTTATGGGGGCGATCTGGTCATTTGGGCAGTAACCGCCTAACTGCCTAACTGATCAGATTGGGTCCAGGGGTCGACTTTCCAGAGATCGACTTTCTGGGGGTCGACTTTTCCTGGTGATCGACTTTACTCAAAAGTCGATCCCAGGGAAGTCGATCCTCAGGAAAGTCGATCTTCCTAGGATTCGACCTGGGACCTCCCCAACCCTAGAATA
>LFYR01000729.1:1491207-1542380 GCA_001185155.1 Zostera marina
ATATTATTTAATTTGATTGTTTTTTATAAGACTTTTACAAACAATGTAAGAAGTCAAATAGGAATATTAGTAAAAGGTAATATAACATCACCTTTAACTAAATGGACTTCTTGGAAAGAAGAGGAAAAGGAAAATCTTTTCGTCAAATTTCTGGTATGACTTATTTATTTATTTGTCATTTTTTCCATATGTCATTTTTTTCCATATGTCATTTTTTTGTCTTTATGTAGTGCTATTTCTCATTTGAGGACATTCAATTGGCTCGTGAATATTTTCATAATTATGTACAACTAAATTACACATGTTGGTTGTATAAAGCGAGATAAGAGACAAAGAAATTGGCCAAAGTTGACAAACTAACCAGATCTTGCGCTAGATTTCCACCGATATACCTTTCTGCGGAAGTATGGAGTGAAATGATAGAAATTTGGTTAAAAGAAGATTGGCAAAAAAGATCCGAAAAAGCATCAGAAAATAGGACAAACAATCTAGATTACATGCCATACACGGGTGGATCTTGTTCAATTGCGGCCACTCATGAAAGAATGGTAAAAAAACATTTCTTTCATATATTTTACATTTATCATTCTAATTTTTTGTGTATGACAATCAGAATGAAGAAGATGGTCATGAAGTCGGTTACTGTGAGGTTTATAAGAAAACACATAGTTTGGCTAAGACAAACGACTGGGCTCATCCAAAGGGAGGATGCTTCATTGTAAGAAAATTCGTTAGAAATGCTTCGCTTTAAGATATTTAAGTCATATTTTTTATTTATTATTGATTTTCATTTTTATAGGCTGACTATAATGAGCTTCAAAGAAATGCTATGGAAGCCGAAAATTCTGAGATCAACTCATCAAATGGATCACACACACTCCCTGATAATTTAGAATTATGGGTCAAAGCTACTGAGGGAAAAAAGAAAGGTCGTGTGCTTGGAACCAGAGCAAGTGATCCAATGCCATTACCAATTCCTGATAATATGGCGACTTCACAGAACACAACGACGAATTTTATAGAAATTCAACAACAAAAAAGTAAAGAAGACTTTGATCGAGAAGTTCAAGAGGCCATTAGAAAACAGATGCCGGATATACTAAAGGAACTAAGGGAAGACTTACGTCGAGAGACGATTGAGGTAATTAGCATTTATATATAGATCAATATTCATATTTTCTTTGTAATTTCAATTTTTTTTTACATTAGGGTAAGTCGAGCCAAGGACACAACAACATAATCACGCCTATTACAAGAGATTCAAATGTCGAAAATATTGGCAAAAGTGCGACTAAAAGTTCGACTAAAAGTCCGACTAAAAGTGCGGCGAATAGCGTGACAAACACCAACAAATAGGTTCCTCTAGTTTTATCTTTTGGTTTAGTTTTGAATAACATGAATTGTATGAATGGTATGTTTTGTTGGTTATTAATTGAATGGTATGTTTTGGAATGGAATGATATGTTTTATTGGTTATTGAATGATATGTTTTGGAATGGTATGTTTTGGAATGACAATAGGTATGGAATATGAATGTAATAAATGTTTTGGATAATTTTGAGGGATATTTGTATATGAATGGAATGTGTATAAATGGAATATGAATGTAAATATATGTTTGATTGATTTTTTCAAGTTATATGAATGTGTAAGACCTTCAATAGGCGTCTTCTAAAATGTAAATATTTCCTATAATTATTTTAAAAATTAGCCACGGATTTTGGCCGTAGCCCTTCACTTTCCACTCTGTTTCAAGGATTTCGCCACGGCCAATAAAGGATTAGCCACGGATTTTGGCCGTGGCCCTTCACTTTCCACTATGTTTCAACGATTTAGCCACAGCCAATAAAGGATTAGCCACGGATTTTGGTCGTGGCGCTTCACTTTCCACTCTGTTTCAAGGATTTAGCCACGGCCAATAAATAATTAGCCACGGATTACAGCCGTGACCCTTCATTACTCAAAAAATTTAGCCACGGCAAAATAAAATTAGCCACTGAATTATGCCGTGGCTAATTTTTTAACATTACCCACTGAATTATGCCGTGGCTAATTTTTTAACATTAGCCACGGAATATAGCCGTGGCTAAAATAAATGGCCGTGGCTAATATTTAGCCACGGAAAACCATTTCCGTGGCCAAAAATCAGTAGCCACCAGACCTACAGCCACGGCACTTCCCGTGGCTAAATCAATTTAGCCACGAATTTTGCCATTTAGCCAGTGAACTTGGCCGTGGCTGTTTCCCAGTTTTCTTGTAGTGTTTGCCTCTTATTTTAACTTTTCGGTATGCTCTAATCTTAGCTGGACAAGCTATTGGGTGAGATTCCATGCTTACTGGTGGAAGTGCGACTTTCATCTCTGGCCGGTCCCCTTGGAATGGTTTTAACAGTGTTATATGAAATACTGGGAATATTGTGCATTCTTTGGGTAATTCCAATTGATACGCGACTGTTCCGATTTTTATAACTATTTTGAATGGCCCATAATATCGTTTGGCTATCTTTAAACATGACCGCTGATTCGGTGAATTTTGTCGATATGGCTGTAATTTTAACCATACCCAGTTGTTCTCTTTTAATTCGAAATGCCTTCGGTCTTGGTCCGTATATTTCTTCATACGATTTTATGCTGTTAGTAAGTTCTTTCGTAATTCCTGCAGCCATTGTTCTCGTTTCTTTAATTGGAGATCAGCTGCCTCAACATTTGAATCCCCAGCTCTATAATCTGCTAACTCCGTTGGCTGCCTTCCATAAACTGCTTGAAATGGAGTAGATCCTAGGCTGTGGTGGTAAGATGTGTTATACCATAATTCCGCCCAAGCCAATACTTCCACCCAATTTCTTGGATTATCATGCACTGTTGCCCTCAAATAATGCTCGATTGTTTTGTTAACAATTTCGGTTTGCCCATCGGTCTCCGGGTGATATACGGATAACATCTTTAAGGTTGTCCCGCTTCTTGTGATGATTTCCTTCCAGAATTTGCTTAAAAATATTTTATCGCGGTCTGATACTATTGTTCTAGGGATCCCATGAAGTCTGATTATCTGTTTGATGAAGTAGTCTGATACCATTAGTGCTGAATAACTTGCTGGTAGACATCTCAAATGGCAGTATTTTGATAACCTGTCCACGACAACAACAATTACCGACTGACCTTTTATGCACGGCAGTCCGGTTATAAAATCTATGCTGACATCTTCCCATATGGCCAAAGGAATTGGTAGAAGCTGGAGTAAGCCGGCTGGTTTTACTGCCGCTATTTTAACTTGCTGACATATGATGCAGTTTGCGACAAATTCAATGATAAATTTATTCATGCCCTTCATGAAAAAACTTGGGCGAACCCGGTTCAATGTTCTTATGTAGCCTGAATGTCCTCCGGTGCGAGAGCTGTGCATTTCCTCCAAAACTTGCTTTCCTCCAAAATGAAAGCTAGACAAAATCTGTTTCTAAAAAATAGTATATTACCAATTACCGTGAAGTCTGGATCCGCTTCTCCTTTTTTTATTCTTGCTTTCATTTCTTGAATCTATGGATTTGATTCGTTTTCAATTTTCATTCGCTCTGCCCATTCTGAAATTATCGAACTTGCTAGCAATCGTAGTTCGCTGGTGTTCTCTTTATATTCTATTTCTGGTCTTCGAGATAATGCGTACGCTACTGTATTATCTTTCCCATTTTTATACAAAATTTTGAATGTAAATCCTAGCAACCGAGTTAGGAAATATTGCTGCTCGGGAAATTGGATTGTTTGCCCCAACAGATTTTTCAAACTTGCATGGTCGGTTCTTATAATGAAGTCATTGCCGAGTAGGTAATGGTGCCATTTATGTACAGATTCCGTTAATGACCAAAGCTCCTTAGAGTATGTAGAAGCTTGTTGCCGGAGAGATGATAACTTCTTGTTGAAATATGCAATGGGATGCTCTAGCTACTGCAAAACCGCTCCAATACCGATGTTGCAAGCATCGGATTCAACAATGAATTGTTCTTGAAAGTTCGGGTATGCTAAGACCGGAGTGGTTGTTAAGGCCAATTTGAGTTGTTTGAATGCATCTCTTGCCTCTCCTGGCCATAAGAACTTTTCTTTTCTTAACAAATTCGTCAAAGGTGCGGCTATTTGTGCATATGTTGCCACAAATCGGCGGTAGTATCCTGTTAATCCCAAGAATGCCCTGGTTTGTTTCAAATTCTTTGGTTCTGGCCACTCGGTTATTGCCATGATTTTATCCGAATCCGGTTTGATCCCCATACTAGAAATTATATGGCCCAAGTATTCTAATTCATCCATTCCCAACGCACATTTGGATTTTCTAATAAAAAAATAATTTTCTTTGAGCAGCTTGAAAACTTCTTCTAAATGCATCATGTGTGCCTCCTTGGATCTACTATAGATTAGAATGTCATCGAAGAATACAATGACTGATTTTCGTAGTAGAGGTTCTAATAATTGATTCATGGTTGCTTGAAAGGTGGCCGGTGCGTTTGATAAGCCAAATGGCATAACTGTAAATTCGTAATGCCTCAAATGCGTACGAAATGCCGTCTTATGAATGTCTTCGTTGGCAATTCGTATTTGATGATACCCGGCCCGGAGATCTAATTTTGAAAAAATTACTGCCCCATGAAGTTCATCCATTAGTTCATCCATCGTAGGTATCGGAAACCTATCTCGTACTGTGATCGCATTGAGTGCCCGGTAATCGACGCAAAATCTCCAGCTCCCATCTTTTTTTTTAACCAATAAGACCGGTGACGAGAATGGGCTGATGCTATAGCGGATCAGTCCTTGGCGTAACATTTCTTAGGTCAAATTTTCTATCTCACTTTTCTGATAGTGAGGATAGCGATATGGGTGGACATTGACCGGCTGTGCTCCCTCTACCAAATTGATATTATGATTTGTTTTTCGATCTGGTGGAAGTTCTGCAGGTTCGGCGAGAATGTTTTCGTATTTTTCTAATATTTTTGACAAGTCAGGCCAAGATTCTACCTCCTTGTTTGGTTGCTTACTCCGTAGATGGCAAAAATAGGCGACTTCTTTCCGAGCAACTAGTCTCCGCAGTCCTGTTTTAGTAATTTCAGAATCGGTCAAATGAGGGTCACCCTGGACAGTATTTTTTTATATCCCAATGTGAATTCCATTGTGAGATTTTTGTGATTTGTTATGACTGGACCTAGTTGTTCCATCCACTGAATTCCCAGAACGATGTTAGCTCCTCCCATCGCTACCACAAATAGATCCTCCTGAATTATCGTATTCTGAATTGTGATTGATACTTACCGGCAAACTTGTCTACATGTCAAGTACTCACCGCTACCAATGAAAACTTTAAATTCTGGTAACGTTTGTATTTCATATCCCAATCGACTTGCCACTGATTCTTGAACAAAATTATGTGTACTACCACTATCGATTAAAACCGATAGAGGACGATTCCGTACCCAACCAGTCAAGCGTATTGTGTGCGGGTTGAATGTCCCTGAAAGTGCATGTAAACTGATTTCCTCCCTGCTTTCAATTTCCTCGCCATGTTGCTCCACTAACTCAATTAGACAATTACCTCCTGCCTCCATTCTAAATAGCCGACCTTTACATTTGTGACCCGGTACATAGGACTCATCACAATTAAAACATAAGCCCTTTGCCGTGCGTTCCTTCCTCTCTTCAACTGTGAGCATCTTCCTTACAATCGGTAAAGTCTTCATCCCAACTAGCGGAGTCTTGATTAGTGGTTCTGAATTTATTGTTGAAGTGCTTCCACCCCCGGAATTCTTCTTTGCTTCATATACTTTGACCAACGAAAATGTTTGCCTTAAGGTTGTCGGTTTAACTACTCTCAAATCGTCCCCAATTTCCTTTTTCAATCCACCTATGAAAAAGCTAATTAGCGAGCCTTCCGTCTGCCTACTGACATCGTTTAGCAGTGTCTCAAACTGCTCTAGGTAATAGGCCACCGAAGATGATTGTTGAAGGCGTCACAACTTCTGTAATTTATCTTTGAATGTAGAAGGTCCAAACCTCTCCCGCATATCTTCCTTGAACCTCTCCTAGGTTGATAGCAAATTATTCCTCCGAAGACCCCGCATCCACCCTAGCGTAGATTTCGTCATGTGAAACCCTGTTATCTGGATTCTAGAATCATCATTAATTTGATGAAATCCAAAATATTCATCTGCTTGGTAGATCCAACCCTCTGTCCGGTATCATCCGGTCCTCGCCCCAACCATATTGCCGTCTGTAAATCTTTCAGTATCATCGACATTGCTTCCATTTGATTGGACATTCTCTCAAATGAGCTACTTGATGAATCTTGGCGCCTAATAACCTCTGACAAACGAGCGGTTTGATCGGCCAAGGCCTTGCCTATCTCTTGTCTTATCTCTTCCATGGTCTCCGTAGTATCCCCATCTGTTGTCATGGGGAAAAAAATCAAAACAGGTCAACGGAATTACAGAGAATTAGACGATCAGCTTCCCTGCGATGGATCCAATTAGGGCTTGGAACATGCCCTGGAGGATTCAGAATAGTTATAGTCGTCTCCGACTGTCGCAGGCAATTTCCGGTTTGATCGACGAATCACTAAAGGCACCAATGTAACAAAGTTATCTGAACGGACGCGGATTTGGGGGCACTGAACAAGCAGAAATCTCCTTATGGAGCTGGTGGTTGGGGAAGAATCTCTCTAAGGAGCCGGTGGGGGAAAAAACTGGAATTAGTTGAGTAAATTTGATACCTTTTATTTAGAGCTCATAGCTATTTAAAGAATTGTTAACCAATGTCAAACTGACATGTGGCATTACATTGTAACTAGTTAACAACCTATACTTAGTAATAGATATAATCATTATATTTGGTAGATTGTTTCCGTCTTGGCTCCCTAGCTACTGTCGGCTCCTCCTCTGCTCGTTGGGCCTCTTCTTCTTCTAAACTCAGTTCGTCCATCAGGCGAGCTGCTACTGTCTTTAGATCGAGATTGATCATAACACGGAGTTGGCTTATTTGGGCCATATTATAACAACTGAAGGCATTCGATCGGACCCCGAGAAAGTATCGGAAATTGAATCTTCACCGGTACCAAAATCAATCAGGCAAGTACGGGCATTTTTGGGGCTAACCGGCTATTACAGACGTTTCATTAGCCGCTACGCTCAATTGACGGCACCCATCACCAATCTATTAAAAAAATAATTCAGATGAAATGGTGAAGTAGAAGAGTCTTTTGCGATTTTAAAGAAAACATTGATCACAGCTCCGGTATTGGTTTGCCCAAATTTCGAGCTACCATTCGTATTAGAAACCGACGCTTGTGAGGTCGGGGTGGGAGCAGTTCTACTACAACAAGAACACCCAGTGGCATTCTACAGTCAGAAATTATCAGCACTAAGATAACCGACGTCTACTTATACTAAAGAATTATGGGCCATTACGGACTCGGTACGTCGCTAGAGGCATTATCTTCTTGGCCGAGTCTTCACTATCAGAACAGACCATCACCCACTTAAAAACTTAATCAACCAAACGATACAGACTCCGGAACAACAGTTCTTTTTAACGAAATTACTTGGCTATTCTTTTGACATCGTTTATCGAAAGGGCAAGGAGAACGTTGCCGCAGACGCGCTATCTTGTTTGCCGGCGGAAGAAGAGCAGGAATTCAAAACCAAATTCGAGTTACTCGCGTCGGAACCGGTAGCAGATTAGGTGAATCGACTGCAAGAAGAGAACGACACCGATGAGTAGATCAAATCGATGAGAGACCAAGTGGCTAATAAAATAGTGAAACCAGGGTTTACGATACAAGGTGGATTTTTGATGTTTAACTTGAGATATTGCATCGGGCCCAAATCGAGATTAAAAGAGGAAATTTTGGCAGAACTATACGGATCTCAAATTGGGGTTCATGTAGAATATTATCGAACTCTTTATCGGGTTAAATCCCAATTCTTCTGGAAAGGATTAATAAAGCAAGTAAAAAAAATTGTGGCCGAATGTAGAATATGTCAACAAACCAAGATCCCACCGGAAAAACCCTTTAGGTGGTTACATCCACTGAGCATTCCTTCAACAATTAGGGAGGAAGTAAGCATGGATTTCAGCATGGGGTTACCCACCGTCCGCGGACACTCGGTAATTGTGGTTGTAGTTGACCGATTTTCGAAATACTGCCATATGGGGAGCCTGCCAGAGACGTACACCGCGGTATCCGTAGCTCAAATTTTACAGAAAATGTGGTCCGTCTACACGGAATACCCGCTAAATTGGTGTCCGACCGGGACAAAGTTTTCATCAGTAAATTTTGGAAAGAACTATTTCACCGGAGTGGAACCACAATTAATATGATCTCAGCCTACCACCCGGAATCGGATGGGCAAACTGAAATCGTAAATAAAACAATCGAGGGATACCTCCGAGCAACAGTCCATGATAATTCAAGGGGGTGGAGGGATATGCTACTGTGGGCCGAGTTATGGTATAACATGGCATACCACCATTGCCTCGGCACATCACCCTTTGAAGCAATTTACGGCAGTGATTCATGCCTTGCAGAGCCGGTGATTCACGAATTAAGGCAGTAGATCAGGAACTAATACGAAGACAAAAGATTTTGGAGGAATTGAAGAACAAACTTCGGCACGCACAGGATCGAATGAAGAAACATGCAGATGGAAAACAAAAATTTTGGGAATTCCAGGTCGGCGATTGGGTTTGGGTTAAACTAAGACCATACCGGCAAAACTCGGTAGACAAGCGAGCGTGCACAAAGCTAAATAAAAGATACTACGGACCATATAAAATCGTGAAAAAATTAACGGGGTGGCCTATCGTCTGGATCTGCCAATCGGAAGCAACATCTTCTCCATATTTCATATATCTCTATTGAAGCCGGTAGTGGGTACTGAAAAGGAGGAGAAGAAAATAAAGTTTCCACCAACAGCGTGGGAAGCACATCCCATTGTAGTTCCAAAAATAATATTGGGATACCGAATAATCACAAGCAAAGGGATGAAGAATGAGCAAGTATTAGTAGACTGGAAAGGGTTACCGGAGTCCGAACAGAGTTGGGAGGATTTACGGTGGGTGGCGCATCTCAATCCAAATGCAAACCTTGAGGACAAGGTTCGATTGGCAGGTGAAGGAGATGTAACAGTAGTGATTGACCAAGCTACGGCTGAAGGTGTGTTAGGCGAAGAACTGGGACTGGAACACGACTCACCGGACAGAATGAAGGCTACAGCGGAACCCAATCCAGCTCAACCGAAGAGGAATACGCGATCCACGCATGATACTGATTTTTAATATACTTAAGAGATAATTGACTGTATTAGTTGTTACTTGTTAGTGAAATAGAATGAAGTACTAAATCGGTTGTGAACCATAGTTTTAAATACCGTGAAAATGAATAGAAAAATAACAAATTCCTGGAACTCGTTTGTGAGTCTCTCCTCTGGATCCTCCGGGATAATTTCTTCCTCCCTCCGGCCCCATCGGGGATTCTTCTAGGTTACTCTGGATGTGGTTCTCGCCCATTGCCGAACTACCAGATTCTTCTTCTCAAAACTCTACCTCCGACTCCAACACCGGTGCCGTCTCACTACAAGAAATAAGACCTTGTATGGCGGTCTTTAGATGGCGGATTTCCGCCATCTAAAGTGATCGTCGGCGGAAATCCGCCATCTTGGATACCTCCATTAAAACCCCATAATCGCCATCTAAAGACCGTCATCTATTATCCATCCCCATTTCCCACCAAAAATTGTATAGATGGCGGAAATCCGCCATCTAATCTAAAAAATTTCACGGGAACTGAAAAGTTTTAGATCGCGGAAATCCTCCATCTAAAATATGACGTGGAAAAAGTTTGGCGCCAATTCATTGATGGCGGTTAATTTTATTGATGGCGGATGTCCGCCGACTATCTTTGTAACATTAGATGGCGGAAATCCGCCATCTAAAGTACATCAGGCGGTTCCCTAAGTTTATGGATGGCGGATATCCGCCATCTATTCGTGGGAGAGGGCGATTGTGCCCATATTTAGATGGCGGAAACCCGCCATCTAAACCTTAGTAGAAGAGTATGGATGGCGGAAATCCGCCATACAATGTTTGTTTAATTTATTTTTTTAAACAGGATTCCATATTTTGCGTTTGAATCGTTGCTTTTTGAAATAAAAATCGATATTTCAGAAAACGATTTTTAAATTGAATTTGAAATCGATGTTTTTTATTAAAAAGAAACTAAATTACAGAATCGTTAAACATTCGATGTTTGAATAAGCAAATACAAATTTTGTAATCAACACTCGTCTGAAATCAAGTCTTCTGAATCAGAATCCGAAATATCTGATTCGAATGCAGACGCTATGGTGGACTTTGAAGTGGAAGCCATATGCGTCATGTCGAGTCCGGAAGTCTTCAAAGTCTTATTGAGTTTCTTAATATAAGATTTCATTGCATTGAACTTCTTCTTATATTTGGAGACGTCTTTCTGACTCTCGTTACATTTGTTCTGAAAATGAAAACAAAAATGAGTTCGATAATCAACAAAATTGTTGTAATATATTTAAAATACCTCCAATTCTTTGAATTTTTCCGACCAAACTGCATCTGGTGATGCATCAGTAATCGTGTTTTCGGAGATCGGCTCTTTTCCTTTCCAATTTGGAGAAGCTCATCTTTCGTTCGTTGTGCTCATCATAATGGCAACTTCTCCAATTCCTATGATTCTATTCTTCTTATTTTTTCCGAAAGTCTTATTGACCGTCGCTTCGATAAATTGCTGCATTATAAAAAATAAATAAATAAGAAATGCGAAATATATTTAAAATAATCAATGAAACTTACAAATGAAGTCATTGCTTCAGATTCAGCCCACGATTTTGCCTCTTGACTTTTGATAAATTCCGTGGCTTCAAGTTGAAAAAATAACAAAATCAAACAATGATAATAGAAATTATAAAATATAAATAATTTTAAAAAAAGACTTACAACTTTATCGCTTCCCTTATATGTCATTTGTAAAGTCTCTGACCAAGCTTTGACTTCACTCCTTCCTTGTTGCATCTATATTCACATAATCCATTAATATATAAAAAAATTAGATATAAATTATAAATAAATTACCAATTCATGACGTCTTTGCCAAAATAAAAGGTTCCTTTCCGAATTTTCCCCGTGTCGTGTTCACTGAAACGACACCAAAATCATCTACTTTAGTATCTGCTTTTCCAGGATCGTACCACTTACATTCAAACAGACAATATTTAGTCGTGTGACCGTAGCAAATTTCGAAAACATTTTCTAATAATCCATGATATTTAATTTCTGTTACCAACGGAGCATCATTTGGAGATTTAGCATACGTTGATGTTGTAGCCGATAGAAAAATACTGTTATTTTACGTCGATCTACGATTTGTCAATTCTGATGTCTGAAATTTTAATCCATTCATAATGTAACCATTATAAATTGAAACAAAACAACTTGGTCCGCGCGAAATAGAATTTAAATCTGTGTCAGATTGTTGAGCTTCGGACATGTGTTTCTTAAATCATTCGGCAAATTGTTTGAAGTGTAAATTTTCTAGACGGAGCTGTGTGTGTTTTGGAAACATAACTTTCAATTGCTTCAAGTGTTTATTTCGATATGGTTCAACACTTTCAAGGTCAAACAATTTACATTGATACAACTGTTTCTGTTGTAAAGTAGTCAACGTTATATCAGTCGGTGCATTTAAAAACCCATCGATATACCTATCTGGCCGATTTGATTTTGTCTCGACATTTTGTAAAAACCGAGAACAAAACGTCATTGATTCTTCAGCAAGATAACTTTCCGCAATAGATCCTTCCGGGTGACTACGTATGGTCACATGATTTTTTAAAGTCAAAAGATACCTAAAATGAGAATATATATTGTATGATCAAGACATATTAATTATAAATTTATTTATAATTGTATAAATATATATACCTCTCTATCGGATACATCCATCGATATTGTACCGGTCCAGCTATTTTCACTTCGGTTGCTAAATGGACCGTCAGATGAACCATTACAGTAAAAAAACCAGGAGGAAAGATTTTCTCAAGATTGCATAATGTATATATAATTCTTTTATCCCATCGTTCCATAAGTTTGATTTCGATCACCTTCGAATAAATATCGTGGAAATATCCGCAAAGTTCAACGAGAACCGAAGTCACTACAGGTTTTGTCGATTTTCGTAATGCAATAGGAAGTAACTGTTGCATATAACGTGACAATCGTGACTTTTCAATCCGATAAATTTTCTTTCTTTCATTTTCACGTTTCTAAAAATGTTAGAACAATATCCATCGGGAAATCGAAGGGATTTAAACACTGACAGAAATAATATCTTTTCTTTCGTCGTTAAGTTGAAACACGTACTCGGAATGTCCCATTCTTCTCCCCGTCGAATAGGATGAAGTTCTTTTCGGATTCCCATCGATTGTAAATCGAACCTCGCGTTCAAATTATCTTTCGTTTTACCATCCATTTCCAAAATAGTGTTCAAAATATTGTCACATACATTCTTTTCGGTGTGTATAACATCAATATTATGTCGTAGAAGCAACGTCTTCCAATACGGTAATTCGAAAAAAATATTCATTTTTTTCCATCCTTTGGGCAATTGTATTTTCTTCGTTCTTTTCGTCGACGGTCTACAATCTTTTGGTATATTCGATGTTTTACCAAAAGTTACTGAATCTCGAAATGAATAAACTTGACTATATATTTCAGAACCCGTCAGACGTTTAGGGGCGACTCTAGTTTCGATCTGATTATTGAAACTTTTCTTATCGCTCTTATAATAATGTTTCATATCTAAAAATCGACGATGTCCCATAAAACTCTCTTTCTTTCCATGCTCTAAACGAATACTTTCAGTGTCATTCTTACATACTGCACATGCTAACTTTCCTTTAGTGCTCCACCCTGATATATCACCGTATCCTGGATAATCATGTATCGTCCACAGAAGTGATGCAAACATCTTAAAAGATTTCTATGTACGTACATCAAAAGCTGTAACACCATCTGCCCATAAAATCTTCAATTCATCAATAAGCGGTTGAAGATAAACATCTATATCGTTCCCTGGAGCTGACGGACCGGAAATTAGTAGAGACAACATGAAATTCGGTTGCTTCATACATATCCAAGGTGGAAAGTTGTACGGTATAACTATCACTGGCCAAGTACTATGAGATAGAGATTGCTGACTGAACGGGTTGAATCCATCAGTTGCTAAACCAAGTCTCACATTACGAGGTTCGGATGCAAATTTGGGATGAACCTCGTCAAATTTCTTCCATTGTAAAGAATCAGCTGGATACCGAAGAAATCCGTCGTCTTTACGTTTGGAATGGTGCCATATCATGTCTTCAGAAATTTTGGAACACAAATACAATCTCTTCAAACGTGGAATCAACGAAAAGTGACGAAGACATTTCGCTGGAACACGTTTGTTTTTCTGAACGCCTTCGACGACCCACCTACACGTTCCGCAATTCGGGCAAGTTTCTGCGTCTGTATACTCATTTCGATATAAAATACAATCGTTGCGACATGCATCGATTTTCGTATAATTGAGGCCCAGGTCACGAACTACCGATTTCGCATGGTACATGGTTTCCAGAATGGTCGACTCTCCATTTGAAATAACACGACGCATGATGGATAATAATTTCTGAAAACTTTTATCACTCCAATGATTGTCGCATTTCAACTGATACAATTCCAAGATAAAAGATAGTTTGGAAAACTCTGTGCAACCTGGATATAACTGTTCTTCACCTTCTTTTAGACGGCGTAAAAACGAATCGTCATATCTGTGCTCTGGATCTTCGTCAACTGGATCTTCGTCGACTGGATCTTCATGGACAGGCTCGTATTCTAGAGGTTCTGTTTCGAGAAAATCTTCGTCGACTGTATTCTCAATTACATGTTCTCCGTAAACCACACGAACCAATCCAATCATATCGTTACCAGTTTCCGGCACTGTCTCTTTTCGTTTCACTTTTTTCTCACCATATCTACTCGGTAACTCTCCGTGACGCGTCCAAACATCGTAATATTTCAATCAACCATTTATGAAAACATGCTTCCTCATCTCCTTTATAGGAATCACTTCACTATTCGTGCAGGACGAGCATGGACAAGGTAAATAACCTTGTGTGTGAGTCGAATTCGAAATGGCGAAATTAGTGAAAGCTGTTAACCCTTCACCGTATTCTTTCGAAAACCGATCTAAACTCATCCAAGCTTTATCGGGTACTTTCATGATGTTCGACATTATCCTAAAAAATAAAATTTTTATCGAATTATAATTAATTAGATAAAAATTAATTGACTATTACAATATTAATTATAGTTCAATTAATATTAAGTTCAATTTTTTTGGGAAAATATAGCTAATTATTGAACTATTTCGAATCCGTTTCATAAACGACTTTCTTCGGAGTTGCTGGATGCGGAACTGGAGGGGCCAGTGCTGGACAAACAGGTGCCGGCGGTGCGGGATAGGCCGGTGCTAGACGAACAAGTGCCGGTGCTGGACGTACAGGTGCCGGTGCTGGATGAACCGGGAGATAAAACCGGAAAGCATCTTGGGGATTGGGTGGTAGAGCCCTCTTACGAGGTAATTGCTTCACTCTACGTGGCATTTCTTAAAATCTAAAAAATTAATTAATTAATAATTATCAAATAATTAAATAATCATTCATTTTTAAACAAATAATATTTTTATTAATTAACAAATTTAATTTCATGGCAAATTAACAATTATTATTTCAATTTAAAATCATTCAATTTAATAATTATTCATTAACATTTCTATAATTTCATGCAAATTAATTAATCATTATTATTTCAATTTAATAATTGTTAATTAACTAATTTATAATTTCATGCAAATTAATTAATTAAATTGTTCTAACATTAATTAAATAGTTTCAAAATAAAATGATAAAATATTTCATTATTAACAAATTTTTCAAATCATTTCATGCAAATTTATTAATTATTATTCAATTTAATAATTCAATTGTTAATTTCATGCCAAATAAAAATTTAATATACTAATTGTTATTTCAATTGACAATTAAAATGATAATTTAATCATTTAATTTTACAATAAATTTAATAATTTAAAATTTAGTTGACTAAATATATATATTTAATTTTTTACCGCAAATTAGCTTTTACTTCAATCCAAAACTTACGAAATCTCGATTTTAGAAAACCTATAACAAGTCAAATACACAATAATTAATTCACATAATTTTTAAATTATTTAAAAACATAAAATAATTAAATATTCCAAATATTTATTTACTTATTTAAAAAAAAATCATTATTTATTTAAATTATTAGAAAACATCAAATTAAATAATTAATTAACAAATTATTTAAAGTTATTAAAAACAATTATTTAAATTCTTAATTAAGTAGTTATTTAAATTATATAACAAATTTCAACTAGTTAGTAAATTATTTAATTATTTAAAAACATTTAAAAGTATTAAATAATTAATTGATTAATTTAAAACATGAAAAACAATAATTATTTAACTATTTAAAAACATTATATAATTTAATTATTTAAAAACAGTATTTTAATTATTTTAATTTGAAAATATTAAGAAACAGTAATTAAATAATTATTTAGGTAATTAATTAGTTATTTATATTATGTACAAATAGTATTATTAAATGATTATTTAGAAATTAAACATATTAAACAACAATTGACAAAATATTAGTAAGATTTTTAATTAAATGCACACTACTTAATTCATACGTAGCACACTACTTAATTCGCAGTAACACCATTACACGGATAACACATCAAAATCACAAATAACATCATAATCATAAACCCTAATTACAAATAACCACAAACATCCATACCTAAAATCATCCATATCATTCATATCTAAAATTACATAAACATTCATATCTAAACAATCAAACATAAACAATAGAAATGACAATAAAAAAACACTAAAAAAATCATTACAGTAGACATAATCTATTTTAGAATGAATAGATGATTTTAGGTATAATATACAATCAATCAATAGATGAAACATTACAAGAATAATATATACAAACAAATATTACAGTAGACATAAGATAGAATAATAAAAAACAAACAATCCATAGATTACAAAATTGAAGAATAAGATTATACAAACAAAAAACAAAAACTATACATTCACACTTCTAGGAGATCGGCGAAGACACGGGCGACTGGACGAAGAACCCTAAATAAATCACAATAAATCAAACTACATTCAACCCATTCAACATAAAATCCATTCTAAAAACCCATAAAACAAACTAATTAAACAAATGTTATTCAAAAATCTCACCAGGACGGAGGCGGCGTGATCAAAGCACGACGGAGGAGCCGGCAATCAGAGGCGAGCTTGCACGTCGTTGGCGGAGGTTTGCAGTCGGCACTTGGAGTCGGCAGCTATTTCAGAGGAACAGACGCGTTCTGTTCTGATTTGGGATTTTTAATAAACCCCAAAACTTACATGGCGGATTTCCGCCATGTAAGTACACTTAAGTGCCGCCGTGTAAGGTGGAAAAGTCCGCCCAATCGAAATTTGGGTGGGCTTTTTCCGCCCAACTCCCCGAATACTTAACATGGCGGATGTCCGCCATGTTAAGTCAATTTAATCGGGTAATCGGATTGAATATTGGGGGAGATTCGAAATTTTGGGCGGGATAGTTTAGATTTCGGAAATCCGCTATCTAAAAACCGCCATCGAAAATAAAATCGAACCGCCGTCGAGCCCAAACCTTTCCTCGGCGGACTGAAAGATTAGATGGCGGACATCCGCCATCTAAACAATTGGATTATTGATGGTGGATTTCCGTCATCTAAAGACCGCCATATATACAAGGTCCTTTTTTTGTAGTGTCTACTGCCATCATCGGGCGTCACTGTTACATCAAGATCGTTAAGCTTAACGAGTCGTGCTTGAGCTTGGACATTCCAAGCTCGGCTTGTTAAGCTCGGTGGGTTCGGCAAGAAGTATAAAAAATAAAAAAAAATATTATATTTAAAGTGAATGGATGTGTAGCACAGATGGTAAAATGTTTGTTAAGCATTCGAGAGATCACGAGTTTGATCCCCCATGTGTCAAAATAATTATTTTTTTAATTCGAGCCCGAGCCTGACAATTCTTAAAATGAGCCGAGCCCAAGCATGGCTCTATAAGCAAAAGCGCGGCTCGTTTGACACCCTAATGATGACAAATGATTTTTTTATGAATATTGGAATTGGACTCATACCTAATTTTCTACTCAAAGTTTCGCAATTATTGACTTTGATCACTAATTATAAATTTAGAAATAATAAAGAAAATCCTAATCTAACTTCTCTATCTTTGTATATATAATATTCTTGTGTGGGTTGAAAACGTTTTCAGATTACAAAACAAATCGCGTGTTTACAAATTATATATAATATACTTCAAGTTCTAGCTATAACTTGCGAAAACCAAACGCATTCTGATCATAGAATCGAATGTCATCTGCAATTAATTTAATGCTCGCAGGGCTTCTCTTCTTACTCTTCCTATGTGGTGGCCATGAGATCAATGCAAATATTATAGCCGATAATGTATCTAGTCGTTGAATTGCAGTTGTTACTTCACCAGGTAAAGGTGTAGTCGAAAATCCACCAAGCATCATAGCTGGTAGTCCACCAGCAGTAGATGAACCGTGTAGATATCATTGTTCTTAGTTAATCATTGAGTAATGGTACTGATAAAGCACTGAATCTGCTACCAGGGCTCGCGGTGGTGCAAGGTGATGCCGGAGGCTCTAGAGTCCACGACGCGCTCTACGTCAAATACCTGCAAGGAGAGAATCTGCGATTCTGGTGTGGGAATCGACGATTCTCTTAGTGGTGCTCTGGTGAGAGTGGAACTTGTGTTGTGCCTTTGAGTGTCCCCTTGGGACCCCTTTTATAGAGACTCGGAGGGCGCGATCAAAGGCGGACCTCACGCCTATTGCCATATATGGGTGCATTTATGGCGTGGGCTGGCGACGAGTAACGTTCGTAAATCGACGATTCAGGTATGGAAATCGCCTATTTAGGACAAACTCGCCGAGTTTCAAGGGGCGAGATATGCAGTCTACCATACTGCCGATCTGGGCCCTAACTCGACGATTTGTTCCTAAAATCGACGATTTGGTAGTCCAATCGGCGATTTACGGGTTAACTCGGCGATTTAACGATGAACTTGTTCCGCACCGTGGGAGCCTTCTGGGGGTCCGGCGTAAAGCGACGGAACCCTAGTCCTTGTTGAAGGGCGTTGCTGGGAGTGACTGCCGTAATCAGGCATGTCTCACCAGGTACCGTTATTATATGAAGTGTAATTGTGTGTGTTCATCGACAAAATATCAAAGAAAAATATTTGGGAATTCAGATTATATTTATGGTATCAAATTATGGTAAAATATTGAAATATGAGATCTGATAATACCAACTCCTGTACAAGGAGTATGGTCTGAAAATAAGTCCAAAGGTTCAAAAAAGATCGGATATTGCAAACAGACCTTGGGATCTAAGCCATGCCCAAATCGAGCTTTCCACCCATGTTTATTGTTGGAAGGAAGGCATATTAAATTGTTGGCCACTTTCGGACCACCGACTGGAAATTTGGTCGGTCGGCCTAAAAGTAGTTGCTCATTCTTTTTGATTCCCTTGTACGTCCTAATAGTTGGTAGAATTTCAGTGTATTCAACCATGTGAAAATACGTGGAGGTTTGGCTCTTTTATTATGTTAAGAGCAACTTAACAACCCCCTCAGTCAGGGTATCAAATGAGCCGAGCCGAGCTTTTGCTTATAGAGTCAGGCTCTGGCTCGGCTCGTTAAGGAGTTAACCATGCTCGGGATCAGGCTCGGATTCGACTCATTTTAAGAATTGTCAGGCTCGGGCTCGAACGCGAGTCCGGACTCGAATTAAAACAAAATAATTATTTTGAGACATGGGGGATTGAACCCATGATCTCTGAAATACTAAATAAATCTTTTAACAACTATGCTACACCTCTATTCGGCTCGTTGGGCTCGCGAGCCCGAGCCGGGTTTTATTTTACACCCTACCCTCAGTGTACAAGACCGCTTGTGATCGGTACAAATACCTAATTATAAAAAAATATAACTAATTACAATTATAAGTAGAACAACCGAATTTATAAAAATATTGAGAGTTAATCAAATTAAAACATATTCAAAATTAAATGAACTGAGAATTAAAACAAATATGAATCAGAATCAAATTAAAACTGGGAATTAGAGTCAGAATTTGAATATGCAAATCAAAACAATAAATCAAGTTATTATACTTGGATTTCGACTCTACAGATCATGAGGAATCCTTAGAAGCAATTAGAGGCCGGGTTGTGTATCGGAAAGATGGCACAAGAGAGATTGTTGGCAGTAATCTATAGATTACCACTCAATTATTCATTGTCGTATTTATTTACACTTAAAAGTGTACAATCTATAAATAATCTCGAAGATTAAATACAATGAAAGAGTACTGCGCGAATTACTAAGCTAGATTATCCATGGCTAGATTATCGAAATTGCTACGGTGTTAGTCTTTAATGAAAAATCCATTGAAACTATTAAACAATTAGCCACGGTATTTGCGATCAGTGGTTAAGCCTATAGGTGTAGCCCTGTTTTCTTGTAGTGTTAGTATCGACCGTTATTGTAACAAAGAAAAAAACATTTCGCCCTCCAAAAAAACTATAAATAGGGATGGGGATCGCTCATTTGACATAGCTAGAGTGCCCAACGACTGATTACTTTTTATTTGAGCAAAGGAGTAGAATGTGCATCTGAAGTCCAGAGTTTTTTGTCGATCGACTCATAAGGCTCCTACAATTATAAGTTGACCAATTGACTGGTTTGGTGATCGATTGGTCTGATACTAGTGAGGAAACCACCCTCATTAATATTATCTTGACCTTTGATTCTCTTAAAAGATCTCAAGATTAATTGGAGTCCATATTTTAATCTAAAATAAAATTCTTATTTTTGATCTTTGATAATGACATTTGATAAATTATGAGATTCCTTTTTTGGTCATATAATAATTTTGGTCATAACTTTAATATTAAAAGCATTAATCGAAGTTAAATGTGTATATAATATGTAGAACGAGTTTTTCGCGGCGTTAGCGCCTCCTGCGGATAGCTGCGGACGCATCATCCAGCCATTCGTCGACTGCGACCCTTGCTAGCCGTTCGTCCGAGTCTTCGATATCAGGTACATTTTATGTCTTGTCATCATACCGTGCCGCGGACTATTAACGTACGCTCTGGTTGAACATGTTGTTCCATGGTCGAGTACGCCTTCATGTCGATCGTACCTTTCCTCACGATCGGTCCTCGCATTGTCGACATTTCTGATTTTCTACTATTGGAGAAGCCAACCAGTTAGCCAATTAGTTAGACTATTAGTTAAATAGTTAGTTATCTAGTCATGAATAACAAATAATAAACTCCTATAAATATGTAAGAATCATTCAATCATGATATACAATTTGGTTAATCCATCTTATATGGTATCAGACGCTTGGGTTTAGAATCATGCCATTTTCCACTGCAGCAGATTCAGGTCATTTTCTGGCCACCATCGACGCTCCCACACAATCTCCATTAACGAGGATTATTATGAAGCCGATGAAATGCGTACAGCTCGATAAGAGAAACTACTACTCGTGGGAAGCCCAATTTTCGGCCATGCTTCGGGGCTTCCAGCTATTCGACTACATCCTAGGAAGAGTTGAGCTATCGTCAACATCATCGATCCAGCAAGATCAATTGATCTTGAGCTGGATATTGACCGGGATCTCAACAACTATTCTTCCTCAGGTAAAATCTCGGAAGACGTCGGCGGAAGTTTGGGACAGCTTGCGCAAACTCTACTTCTCTGGAACACAGGCGCGTCAACTCCATATCCGTCTTCAACTCCAATCGATTCGGAAAAAAGGGGTTAATCATTGAGGAATACATTTCCAAAATTTCTATTCTAAAAGACGCTCTCGCATCGACGGGAGAATGACTAAAAGAAGCGGAAGTTATACTAATCACCTTGGGAGGATTAGGGGATGAATTTTAATCCTTTTGTAACAGCCATAACAACACCATTTAATCCCAATCATAAATTTTCGAGGGGTGTGTGAGTTGCTGATGGATTACAATCTCCGATTGGAGAAATCAAGATCGAATATAGCCACCATCAATACCACTACCAAAGCACCTAATCCCGGCTACAATCAGAGATCGACGAAAACGGACATCATCTGATGTCAAATCTGTTCGAAAAGAGGGCATAGCGCTGCCGATTGCTACAACTGATTAAATTTGGATTGATTTCCGGCGTCGCACGGAAGAGTGCTGACTTCGTTTGGGCCTAACGGAAGCTTGTGAAACCAAGCATCGGCTAATTTGGTGACTTCATCAGACGAAAAAGAAACGGTGTGGTACCCTGATTTAGGGGCCACATCGCACATCACCACCTTGTCCGAGAATATTCAATATCCCAGAGCATATAACGGTAATATTTATAGAGCAGGTGGGAGCCCGTTACCAATTTCTTATACTGGTCAAAGCAGGGCTATTTCCGATTCCAATAACTTTGTTCTTCATGATTTACTACCAATCCCTACGGCTATTAGGAATTTTTTATCAGTGAACAAATTTTGTGTTGATAACAATGTATGTATTGAATTTGATTCACAGAAGGTGCAAGTGGACTCAGCTACTAAGACGGTGTTACTGGAAGGAGCGGCAAACAGTGGACTGTATGAATTACCAATGGTCATCAAACCAGGAGCAAAGTCGGTGAACTTGTGCTACCGGCTCATTATTTATGGCATTGTCGCTTGGGCCATTTAAATTATGCGTATATGAGTGTATTGGAGAAGCAAGGATTAATAAAATCGGGTGTCAAAACTTTTAAATTGAGTAATTCATGTCAACTTGGTAAATCATATTCTCTCCCTAGAACTTGTTTTCTCAGATATTTGGGGACCAACTCCCATAATCTCAGTAGAAGGGCACTCATACTATATCAGTTTTATAGACGCCGGTATACATTTTAATTGGGTCTACTCAGTTATACGAAAATCTGATTTATACCAAGTATTTGAAAATTTCCGGACTTGGGCGGAAAGAAATTGTGAACGCTAAATTTTAGCATTACAAACTGATAACGCGGAATACCAGAAATTACAGAAGAGATTGGAAGAACTGGGAATATCTAACCGTATGTCTGCCCCGTACTCACACCAACAAATGGGTAGAGTGGAGAGGAGACATAGACACATAGTGGACACAACAGTTACGATATTACGCTATGCCAATTTACCAAATCAATTTTGGGACTACGGGGTGTTAACGTCTTGTTATTTGTACAAGAAGAATCTTACACCACTATTATCCAGGAAATCTTCGATGGAGGCACTATTTAACAAAACACCAGATTATTCAAAATTTCGGGTATTCGGAAGTAAATGTTACTCGTGCCTTCGACCTTACCGGAAGAACAAGCTAGAAGCAAAATCTGCTCAGTGCATATTCGTAGGGTACTCTATGAATCAGAATTGCTACCTATGTTTGAGCCAATCAGAAGGAGAGTTTATGCTTCTCGCGATGTCAAGTTTGACGAGGAAGAGTTTTCGTTAAATAAAGAAGTATTCAGGGACCGAAATGATATTTGTACTAAGAACGACTTGGGTAAATTACCAACTACGGCGGTCGATCTATCGATGTTCATCTATCAAACAAATTCAATAACGATATTCTTGTTCGTCTACGTAGACGGCATAGTAATTGTGGGATCAGAAGAAGAAGAAGTCAAGAAGGTCATAAAAAGGTTGGGAACCGAATTTCCCTTACGCGATTTAGGCACTCTGGAGTATTTTCTGGGCATGCAAGTCAAACGTGTCAAAGATGGCCTACATTTGTCACAAATACAATACCTTCTAAATCTACTCCAAAGTTGCGATATGGGAGAACTGAAAGTGACTTCGACTCTAATGCTAGCAGACATAGACCTTCGCTCAGACGATCCGGTCATCGCCGATCCAAGTGAATTCTGAAGAATCATAGGATTACTACAGTACATCACGTTAACAAGACCGAATGTCCAAGTTGCAGTTAACTGGCTCACACAATTCATGGCTGAACCCAAAATGGTGCACTGGATAGCCGTAAAACGCATAATATGTTACTTGTTCGGAACTCAAACACACGGAATTGCACTTCGATGGGTCAAAAGCTTTGGGATCATGTCATATTATGATGCCGACTGGGAAGGTGATATAGTCGATCACAAAAGTCGCACTGGGTTTCTAGCTAGTATATGTGGGAGGAACGCTAGTATCAAAGAAACAGAATACACTGGCTCGATCAAGCACAGAAGCGGAGTATCGTGCGATAGGAACCACAACTCAGGAGGTGGAGGTAGTTTGATTAGCACTAGTTGAACTAGGACTAGAAGTACCACGACCGATGGTGATACTATCAGATAATATGGGAGCCACATTCATCGCGGAAAACCCAATCGGGCATATAAAACTCAAGCATGTAGTACTCGATTTATACTTTGTTCGCGAAAAAGTATAGAACGAGGAGATCATAGTGAAGCACGTTCCAGGGAAAGAACAGAGGGCGGACATATTGACCAAACCACTGCTACCAAGAATCCTTTTCAGTTTACAAGAAAAATTAGTCGGCAAAGCTCCAGGGAGGAGGTGTATTGGAGAAGGCAATCAGTTAGCCAATTAGTTTGACTATTAGTTAAATAGTTAGTCATCTAGTCTTGAATAACAAATCATAAACTCCTATAAATATGTAAGAACCATTCAATCATGATATACAATTTGGTTATTCCATCTTATATCTACTAAATACTCTATGTCCTCGTATCCCTAATTGGAGGTGGTGTTTACCTAGACCTGGAGTGATATCGATCATCGAGGCGACGAACTCTGTCACTGTCGTCATTCCCGTCTAGCGATTCTAGCATTGTTGCTCTGGTCGTCGTCCCTAACAGCGGCCTTCTAGGAAAGCTTATTCTTCAGATATGTCGTACCACCCCTTCGACCCAAATCGATACCCCTAAATTGCTTTATTTTTTTCGCTGTTGAATCGCATATACGATTATACGAATATATATGTGATTTTTTCGATGACAGCTTATCTGTGTGAATTTGTTGTATGAGGCGAGAAATCCCCATTTATTCAGGGGTATATGGAGAAGACAATCTTTGAGCAATACCACATTCTTGTGTGTATTATTGAAATTTATCATTCAGAAATTCTCCTCGTAAATCAGATTGTATGTATTTTATTTTATAATTAAATATATTTTCTACCATTTTATGAAAAATCTTGAATTGATTTAATACATCACTTTTATTTTTGAGTGGATATATCCAAGTATATCGACTATATTCATCAACTAGAATTAGGTAATATCTAAAACTAGTAATTGAATTTACGGGGGCAGGGCCGCATACATCAGTCTGAATAATCCCAAGTGGTTTTTTACAATAAACCTCTCTTCTTAGAAATGGTATTTTATTCATTGAACAAGTTTCACAATCATTACATTTATTGAATTTAAAATTGCATTTACTAGCTAATTTTCTTATTACAGTATCATTAGTATGACATAGTCTCCATGCCATATGCCATCTATATTTCTAATTATACTAAGCCACTAATCCAGTAACTGATCCATTATTTCCTTCTTGAAGTCCAGGCCTTAGATGATACAGACCTCCAACACCACTTTTACATAGAATACTCTTCCCCGTCATCTTGTCCTTAATCATAAAACCATACTCATTTAATACAAAATTACAATTCATATCTCTAGTTAAACATTGAATGGAAATCAAATTCTTTTTCATCTTAGGTACACATAGCACATTTTTTAAAATTAAAATATCAAAATTAGTTTTTAATTTAACATTACCAATATGAGTAATGCTTAGGGTTTTACCATCCCCTATTATTATAGAAGTCATACCTGTATACGGTTGGGCATCGTAGAATTGGTCAATCTTCAGAGTCATATGATGTGAAGCTCCGGATTCAAGGCACCAATTATCGTCTGCAATACCTTCCATATCTGGATTCGACCTTGAATCAACCAAGGTTTCAACCACATACGCAAAGTTTCCCCTCTCCGAACAAAGCCTAGCCGAATACCCTATTTTATTGCATATTTGACAGCTAACATTTGGAACTATTGACTGTGGTAGAGCGGATGCCTGATGGATTGAGCGGTAAATTTGTGAATTTCCTCCTCATTGAAACGATTGACCACCATTGTAGGAGTTACCACGTTTGTATGAGTTACCACCCTGGAAATTACCACAGCCACGTTTATTAAATTTTTTTTTTACCTTTACTGTATCGCAACGATTGCGCCGCAAACGTTGAAGACATCCCTGCAACCGATGTTGAAGGTCCCTTTCGACGTTTGATCATCAACTTTTCAGAGATTAGGAGATGATAGACGTCGTTGAAGGTCACACTTCTTTGCGCATTCACTGTTGTTGCGAAAGGGAAAAACTCCTCCGGAAGTCCATCAAGAACATAACTGATAACTTCTCTATCGGATATCTTGGAACCCGACCCGATAAGATTATCGGCCAGCGATTGCATCATCAATAGGTACTCCGCCATCGTCACCTTAACGATCTTCCTCGTCGTGCTCAGCCGATCCCTAACGGTCGATCTTCAAGTAGACCTCCATTCATGGAGAAAGTTTCCGCTCAAGATCCATCCACACTTTTGATGCAAGTATTTCACATTTAGCAAAATCGATACCACCGACTTCTCTATTTCCGATTTAATCTAAGACATCACCAACCAGTTGCACTTTTTCCACAACGGATATTCTGGATTCACCTTATCAGCCACCATCCTTTTCTGTATTACTTGATCTGAAGAAACGATTCCCATTAAATCATATAGATTTAAAAGTCCATCTGTGAACGGCAAAACAGGTAATTATCTGATGCTTCCAGTGGATGCCGAATTCACCTTCCTATGATCACCATGAATGGATTCGCTATATCATTGTTGTCCATCTTGAGTACAAACTCAATCATCAACGGAAGATCAATCACAACACCCTCGCGAAATATACCATGTGAGTGTTGTAAATCCTTAAAATGAATTGAATAGTTTGAAGTAATACAATGTATATTTATAACACCAAATCTCAATTAATTCACTAACTACTTTAACACTCTAACTACTTTAATACTCAGACTGTATTATCACTCATAAATGCGTTCTACATTTTCATAAACTGACTTTTATTTGCATTGATTTATAATTATTATCCTATGATGTCTGTTTTCAGTATGTTCTTAATTGATGTCGACGAAGTTTAGTCATATTGCTTACTAATAGTACAAGGTCTGACACACAGACCATAGTACTAAAAGACGTATCCCAGGATATCCAATACGCAGAGGAGGGGGGAGTACTGGTGATATAGTATCCCGAACCCGGTCACAACTTACCAGCAACTAGAGGTTCGGATAGCCTGAGATGAGTTGAGGTACATATTCTAGGTTTGGGGAGGTCCCAAGTCAACTCCTGGGAGGATCGACTTTCCCAAGAATCGACTTCCCTGGGATTGACTTCTGAACAAAGTCGAGTCCCAGGAAAGTTGGACCCCGAGAAAGTCGATCTTAGAAAAGTCGACCTTGGGACCCGATCTGATCAGTTAAGCATTTAGGCGGTTAGGCGATTACTGCCCAAATGACCAGATTACCCTCATAAGAATTCCTATAAATAGGAGGCACCCCCACTCATTGAAGGCAGGTTATTTGGAGTGGAGAAGTCCTACCGAAACAGAGCTCTGCGCACTTGAGTTCCGGCCCGATTTCCCGCAGAGTTCCCCGCTTGGCACTTGCTGGAAGCGCCTTGGAGTACTGATCGGATTTCACCTTCATCAGTTGGCGTCGTCTGTGACTCAAAGATACTCACGACAAAAGCTCCTCGACTTTTGCGAAAAAGGGTTCGACTTTTTTCCGAGTCGCTGGCCAGGGAGTTTTGCGAGGAAATCAACCTGACAAAGGATCGACTTTTCAGAGAAAAAGGGATCGACTTTTTCTCTCTCCAGAAGAAAAGTCGATTTCTCAAGAGAGCTACTCTTTTGGACCACGACTTTTAAGAAAGTCTCTAAGTACACCAGAATCGACTTTTTTCTCTCTAGAAAGTCAACTTCTCCAGGATGGTAGCAACAAAAAGTACTTCTCAAGGGGGAGGCAACTCTCAGGAAGTACCAGAACAACAGTCAGGCAACTCAAGGACTAAAAGACCAGTGGGTCGGCCACCTAAGGCTAATAAAAATAAAAGCACACATAATGAAACTGAAGTTGAACCCGAGTCAACCCCCCAAGTATTAGCAGGTGGGGAAAATCTAAATATCAGGCTGCAGGCGATAGCTGAAGCCATATGACTCCTTAGTGAAAGAGAGCAACCTCCAAAGGAGTAGCCTCAAAAGGAACAGTTTCAGGAAAAACCTCCTAAACAAACAAAACCTACGAATAATCAGGAAACAAAGACTTCAACATCGGAAGCCCCTCGTGGATTCGTACAAATACCTGTGGAGGAGCTAGAGAAAATGAAGGAAACTATAGCTAAAATGGGTGAAAGACTGAAAATAATTGAAAAATCCAAAGTATCAATGTTTCAGTCAAAGGTGCAAACATCAAAGCAGGCCAAAACGCAGCATGAAGTGTCAAGCCATAGAGCGGCACACTCTAGCGCGTTGCCACCTCATAGAAATAAAAAACCAGGGGAGCAAAAATCTCAGGTGCCACCTAAGAAACCCGCATACGAAGAAGGCACGGGAGATACAGAGGGGGAAGGATGCGAACTCCCAAACTGGTTAGAAGGCTTGGAGGCTCTGCACAAGTCACTAATGATGAAACAAGCACCTCCAAAATTCAGGTTGCTTAGGCTACAACTCTACGATGGGAAAATAGACCCAATAACCACATAAATATGTTCAGAGGAGCAATGCAATGGGTCAGAACAGGAGATGACATCCTATGCAGGGCATTCCCAGGAACACTGAAAGGGCCTACATACATATGGTTCGTCGAGTTACAACCAGAAAGTATAACAAGTTTCGCAGACCTGAAGAAAAAATTCATTGCCCAACATTGTGGAAACACAAGAGTCAGAAAGGGCACCGAATCATTATTTGCAATCAAGCAGAACGGAGACACGCTTCGGAATTACACCACTAAATTCACAGAAGCTATGCAAAAAATCTCTGATCTAAACACAACAATTGCAATATGTGCATACTCCAAGGGGCTAGACATGAACACACCATTAGCAATAAAGCTAAATGTAAGTAATATAAAATGCATGGAAGATCTGCTGACAAAGGCCCATAAATATATAAATTCTGAAGAATATGAAAAAGAAAAAGAAAGAGGTGTCATAAGCAACAAAAAAGCATATGAGGCACCAAAACAGAAGTTTAAAAAGTTGGAGAAAGGAGAACCATCATGGAGACCAAAACATGATGGAAAGGTCTACCAGACATCTGAGAAGTTTGGAAAATCGAGATACCCAAGGTTCAAAAACTTGGGATTTACAGTTTTCAGCACTCCAAAAGAGGAAATCTACAACAAAGAAAAAGGAAGGATAAGGTTTCCTCAACCAGTGGAACTAAACCCTGCAACAAAAGAGGCCCGGACAAGGAGGAACAGGTATCACAAGTTCCACAAGGATTACAGGCACAACACAGAGAATTGCAGGGAATTAAGTGCTTTCCTAGATACTCAGGTAAAAGAAGGAAAGCTAAAACAGTATATAAACACGTTGGAAAGGGGGAGACAAGGTTGCAAAGACCCATACAACAAGGGCAAGCGACAACGCTCAAGAAGCCTTGACTCAGATACTGACCACAAGAGGAAAGTAATAATTCTAATCTTCGGCGGAGGATCGGTAGGAGAAAGCAGAAGTTACTCGCGAAAGGTAATGCAAACTACAGCAATGCCAAAATCTAGAAAAAGATCATAGCCAAGCTAGGGAATAAGCTTCTCTGAGGAAGATCTGGATAATGTGGTCAGTCCGCATGAGGATCCACTGGTAATACAGGTGGACATTGAGGATGACTTAAGTTTAAGTAAAGTCATGGTAGACAATGGCAGCTCGGTAGACATACTGTACTTAGCTGCATTTGAAAAAATGGGCTACAAAGTAGAACAGTTAACCCCAGCCAAGGAGGCCATATACGGATTCACAAATAGAAAGGCCCCAGTAGTAGGAGCCATCGATCTGCAGATATCCTTTGGGAAGAGAAACAGAAGAGTCTCACGCACTACACATTTCATTGTGGCCAACATCGACTCTCCGTTCAATGGGATCCTGGGCAGACCTAGCATTCACGGTTTCAAGGCAATACCATCATCACATCATCAATGCTTCAGGTATCCAGGAAAGGATGGCAAGATGGCAACAGTTTTTGGAGCACAGAAAGACTCCAGGGACTCTTACAGGAAGGCAACCAAAATAGCCAAACCAGTAACTCTGTACATCTAGGAAAGAGAGGAAGTAGAAGACATAGCCTCAACCAATCACGTTGAGGAGGTCAAACTCTCAAAAGGAGGGATCTTGATAGGTACATCGATATCCTCCGAACTAAAAAATTCATTACTATGCTTATTGGAGACTCATCTGCATACGTTTGTCTGGGAGGGGGAGGCACCCTCGCAGGTACAAGGCACCATAACATGCCATGAGCTCAACATAGACAGCAGCTTTACTCCTATCTGGCAAAAGCGAAAGATACTCGCAGTCGAAAGAAAGGAAGCAACACAGGCTGAGATTGAGAAGTTAATCAAGGCTGAGCACATACGGGAAGTAAAGTATCTAAAATGGCTAGCTAATCCAGTCATGGTTAAAAAATCTAACGGGAAGTGGAGGATGTGTGTGGATTTCACAGACCTCAACAAAGCGTGTCTAAAGAACAGCTATCCACTCCCATTTATCGATAGATTAGTGGATGCGGCCTTAGGAAACGAATTGTTATCTATGATGGATGCACATTCAGGATACAATCAAATCCTAATGAAAGAAGAGGATGAAGAGGTCACATCATTTATCATGGATTGGGGAACATACTGCTATAAAGTCATGCCCTTCGGGCTACGAAATGCAGGAGCAACCTTTCAAAGGCTAATGGACAAGGTTTTCAAAGAGCAAGAAGGGAGAAATGTCTTGGCATACGTTGATGATATTCTGGTAAAATCCAAGAAAGCAGATGAACATCCAAATGGTCTGAAAGAAACTCTGGAAACTCTACAGAAATATGGAATGAGGTTAAACCCCGCCAAATGCAGTTTCAGAGTATATGAAGGAAAGTTTCTTGGATTCTATGTAGGGCAAAAGGGGATAAAACCAGCAATATTAGCAATATTAGAAACAGCACCGCCTCGAGCAATAAAGGAAGTATAGAAACTGAATGGAAAAATCAACGCCTTAAGTCGATTCATTTCCAAAACAGCATACAAGTGCAAACCCTTTTTCCAGTTATTAAAAACTAGACAAAAGGGAGCAATAACATGGACTCCAGAGTGCGAGCAGGCATTTCAGCAGCTCAAAACGCACTTAGCCTCATTACCACACCTAACTTCACCAAAAGTAGGAGAGGAATTGTACGTCTACGTAGAAGCTTCAGAGGAAGCCATCAGCGCAGTTTTAATATGTCAAAGGGACAACGAACAGATCCCAATATATTATCATTCCAAAAGGCTACAAGGGGCAGAAACACGATACCCTCGAGTGGAGAAAATAGTCCTGGCAGTACAGGTACAGGAGTAGGAATAAAAATAATCACTCCAGACCAAAGAACGAACATTCCATCAGGTTACAATTCTCAGCTACGAACAATATAGCAGAATATGAGGCTGTAATCCAAGGCATAAAAATACTCAAAAGATTAGGGGCCTGTTCGGTATTTATCAGAACAGATTCTCAATTAGTAGCTCGACAATTCACAGGGGAATTTACAGTTAAAGAGCCTCTGATCATGCAATATGCAGCTATGCTAGAGAAAATAAAGTTGCAGTTTAACAAGGTGGAAATAGAACAAATTCCAAGGAGTCAAAACAACTCAGTTGACGCCCTAGCAAAGTTAGCATCTACTTTCGAAGGGGGGCAGAGAGAGATACTAGTTGACTCAGCATCTACACCTTCATGCAATCTGGTCATAATACAGGCAGAAGACTGGAGGAACCCCTTGATAGAATACTTTGAGGGGCAAAAACTCCTGGAAAACAAAAATGAAAGGCGTAAACTACAAACACGCATTCTAAGGTTCTGCCTAATCGGTGACATCCTGTACAAGAAATCCTACGATGGGCCTCTAATGAAATGTGTCTCGAAAAATGAAGGACAACTCATTGTAGAGGAAATACATGAAGGGGTGTGCGGAATATATCAGGGCGGAAGGTCTCTGGCCCAAAAAATAATAAGGCAGGGATACTTCTGGCCCACACTAAAGAGAGATGCAGTCATGTTTGCAAGAAAGTGCAAGGCCTGCCAAATACACAAAAACATACAAAGAAATCCCACAACCCAACTGACAGGGGTAGAAAGCCCCATCCCATTCGCAATGTGGGGACTAGACATTGTGGGTCCATTTCCGGTGTCGACTATTTTACAAAATGGGTCGAGGCTTTGGTAGTACCCAAGATAACACAAGGCCCAGCAACAAAATTTATCTTCAAATGCATAATATGCAGATTCGGCGTTCCCATGCATATAGTGACAGATAACGGAACACAGTTTACCGGTGGGGAGTTCACGAGATTGTGCGAGAACATGGGCACTAAAATCCACTTTTCATCAGTGTATAGACCACAGGGTAATGGAAAAGTTGAAGTCACAAACAGAACCATTGTTCAGGGACTGAAGAAAAAGGTCGAACAGGCCAAAGGTGCGTGGGCAGATTTACTACCAGAGATCCTGTGGACATACAGAACTACTGAAAAGACACCGACCGGGGAAACTTCGTTCTCGCTAGTATACGGAATGGAAGCACTAATCCCAACAGAGCTTAGCATCCCAACAGTTAGAGTCTTGACCTATGACATGCAAGAAAACATGAGATCATGCACGACGCCTCTGGACTTAGTAGATGAGCTGAGGGATAATGCATAGGCAAAGAATGCGGCTTACAAACAAAACATCGCTAGATATCACGGCAAGAACGTCAAGGATAAAGCAATAAGAAAAGGAAACCTAGTATTGAGAAGAGCAAGCATCAATCGAAAAGATTACTCCAAAGACAAACTAGGTGCAAATTGGGAAGGACCATATGTGGTGGGAGGAAAACTCCGACCAAGCACTTACAGATTAAAATGGGAAGACAGAACATATATTCCCAACACTTGGCATGCAGATAACTTACAACTATATTTTTAGCAGCAAAAGAACCATTTGTATGATTCATTATAATTGTTTGAATTACTCAAATGTGTTTAGTCAATACGTTCAATACAGGTAAGTAATTACGACTAAAGTTAAACAGTAGTTTAACTAAAAGTAAATAATTATGTTCCATATATTGATCTTACGAGAAAAATATAAAAGGAACATAAAACAAAAGTACATCTAAGAAATTAGAGGAGTAGATGTTTTCTCAGTAGTAGGCTCTTCAGGGGTAACATCTACAGCAGGGGTTGAATCCGCCGCATCGTTGTTGTCTTGATCAGCGACAGAAAATTCTTCATCAACAACATCGGTGGATTCACCCAAAATCTCCCCTTCCTCCTCCGTCTCTACATCAGCACGATCTCGAATCTCCATAGCTTCTTTCCGAGTGCTCTCGGGCCCAGCTATGGACATCCTCGGCTTCAAAACCAGGACATACGTGAGGGTCCAGATCCACCAGATCATTATAGTCTCACACGTTAGCGAGAAACTCAGTTTGGATCTTGCCCAGATTTTCCATCATCCTCTGGTTTTCTTCAACCTTCTCAGCCAAGGCAGCTTTCAAGTTCTCAATATTTGTTTCCCTGTCACTCAACTGTTGGGAAGTTTCATTATATTTCTTTTGTAGCACTTCCCGCTCCACGTGCTCTTCATTCAATCGCACCGTAAGAAGATTGTTTTCAAACATCGCCGAGTCAAAGGACTCTTCAGTGGATTTGAGTTCACGAGTGAGTCCATCAATCACTCCATCCTTGAGTATAACCTTGGCCTGTTCAGTATTGCGCATATATTCCATAGCCCCTAACTCTCCCCGAACTTCGGAGAGGTCTTGTTCTGATTTCTTTAGGGCCTTAAATTGAACACCCCAGTCCTCACTCAGCTTCTTATTAATCTCTGAAAGGGTAGACATGTCAAGAATCTTGTGGTGATAGGCATCGTTTAACTCTTTATATTGGCGTTTAGTCTTCTTAAATTCGTCTTCCACAGAATGATTATCTAAGAGACGAGACATTGAAGAAAGGCGACCCATAAACAGATGTGCGAGCTGCAAAAGAAGAAATAAATAAGTACAAGTTCATCACATAAAAAAACACAGGGACAAAAACACGTATATTACTGATATTCTGGCCCACTTCTTCAACAAAGTTGTCCATTGGATACCCAGAAGTTATCCGCAAAGCGGCCCGGGTGGTATCCGTCTCAGCGACCATCGGAAACTTGGTCCCATAGTTTCGAGGATGGGGACCATGGTAGCCAGGTATCTGAGTCTCTCGGGTAGAAGCATAAGAGTATCTTCTTCGGGAGGACTCACCCTCATAATACCTCCGTCGAGGAGGGGATCGTCGTCGGGGAGGAGACTTCCTGGTCTTCTTTGTGTGAGGAGGAACAGACTTAGAAGGAGGGGATTTCCTTTTCTCAGATCGGCCCTTATCTCCCCCCTTCTGCTGGCCTCGCCATCATCTTTCCTTTGCTCTTTTTTTGGCGTACGGAACAAAGAAGCAAGTCTAGCAGCAGATTGCACAGGAGGTGCTTCTTCGGTAGAAGGCTGCTCAGGGGGAGTCTCCACAACAACAGGTTGCGCCTCCTCCTCATCAAGCGTGTTATCCTCTGGGGGAGGAGAGTCAACCCGGTAAGCATTCTCAACAGCACGATGCCTTAGATGGTGGGCGTCAGAAGGCTTGGAGGAAGGCACATAAATCTTTGAACAAGTCTCATTTTATCCCACACGTTCAGGGATACCACCAGGGTTATGTAAATAAAAAACATCAAAAAGAGAGGAATAAGGTAAAAAATATATATACAAATATTAACTAGAAAAACCTTTATGGTCAAAAATGTCGTCAATCGCAAAAACCAACCGGCACCGCGATTTCATGATGGTTGGCCAACCCCTGTACAATATTCCCTTCATCCAAAGTCAAAACAAGACGGGGAGTAGACCTACGATCCCTATTAGATGCAGGAAGAAGTCTACTACCAGGACATAACCTACAGTCTACAAAAATGAACTCACTCCGGTTCCGCCTAGTCGGGGGATCCTTCAGCAGAGCAGAGTGAGAAACAGAAGCGGTACGGCTGGCACAGGCAAAAAAAGAGCTACCCTTCTTCGCATTCTAAAAGGGGAAGAAGTGGAAAAATAGCCGAACCATCGGAATTATGCCAGCGTCCCTAAGGACATTTATAAAACCTCTCACATAGAAGAAAAAGGCGGCACCCATTTGTGAGATACACAACCCAGAATGTAAGAGGATTTCATTAACCAAAGGAGGAATCAGAAGGATTGGAAAGTTAGTGAAGTAAACCTTATGGAGTGCCAGCATAAAATAAGGAGGCACATCACCCGTAGAATCAGTAGGGAAGGCTCAGTACACCCTTTCCCTAAGTTCTAAACCTTACAAAATCCTTCGGGCAGCATCAAGGGAAAGGGTATTAGAACAGTGACCCGAATTAGAGGGCAAAGGGTAGCCCGGTATATCAGTCAAAGAAAGATAACAGAAGGAACCGTACCCAGTCCCATACTCGCCCCGGTCAAGGACAGGGACAACGTGGAAACCGTTTCGAATTAAAAAGGACCACTGACGCCAAGAACCATCAATTTCCCGGTAGAAAGATGGAACGACACTCTCTTCAAGAGGCGATGGGAAAGGGTATTTCTCCTCGGTTATGGGAGAGACCTCTAAAACATGGACATTTTCAGGACAGACTTCAGGAGGAAGTCGAGAGGACTCGTCTAAGGCTAGAGGAGGGTCTTCCACTATAGGAGCATTCTCCGAGACGGATGCCAAAACAAGGACAGTAGAAGTCCCTCTGATATCCACGTCCCATTCAGGGGAAGAAGAACTATAAGATTCAGACCCCGAACTCCCAAAAGTTGAGGAAGAAGGCGCGGAAGAGCTCGAGCTAGAACTGGACGAAGAAGCAATAGGAGGGCCTACAACAAAAAATCCAAAGTAAGCCACAGAACAGAAACTTACTACTTGGAACTGATTTTCGTTTATGGCGAGCAGTAGGACCTTGTTTCTTCTTCTTCCTCTCCTTCTCCACAGCTGGGTCAGAAGGTTGTTCGGCACTCTGCTCCGCCTCTTCAGTCACAGGAAAATTAGGTTCGACTTCAGGAGTACTATGCTTCACGGTTGTTCCTTTTCTTGAGGAATTTCTTCTTGAACAGTTTTATCAGTAGACATAATTCCAACCTACACCAAACATAAGTACTTTGGTTAAATTTGGTAAAAAGGGTGCAAAAAGTCGATTCAGACTTCAGGAAGTCGAACCATAAGTCAAGGAGAAGCAACTTCGGAAAACTAACTTCAAAAAGTTAGAGAACCAAGAAGTTGATCCCTGTAGTAATACAACTTTAGGAAGTCGATAACAAAAAATCGGACTTCATAAAGTTGAATCACAGGGGAGACAACTTCAGGAGACCCAACTTTAAAAAGAAGTCTCATGAAGCCGATCCGATTCAAGAGAGTCGATTACAAAAGTCGGACATCAGGAAGTCGGATCGCAGTCCAAGGGAAGGCCACTTCAGGAAAACAACTTCAAGAGTTGAATCCCAGGAAGTCGATCCCAGTTATATTAGGCCCAACTTTGGAAAGTCGATGACAAGAAGTCAGACTTCACAAAGTCGAACCACAGTCCAAAGGGGAAGCAACTTCAAGGAAGACCGACTTTAAGAAAAGTCGGACCTCGAAGAAGTCGATCCCAGTGCCACTTCAGTAGAACCCGACCACAGAAGTCGGACGCCGAGAAGTCGCACCTCCAAGGCTGAAGTCGAAGCCTTACGCGCTAGAAGCTTGAAGAGCAGAAAAGTCGTTCCAGAAAAGTTGATGCCTCAGAGCGAAGGAAGTAGGTGAGAAGTGAATGACCCCCCCTTCACTATTTATAGAGGGAAGTTGAAGACGAACCGTCGCGACACTGTTCACCAGGTGGGCCGAGAAGTCCATGGGCCTGATGGGCCCAAAACTCCCAAGTCCGGAAAAAATCCGAAATCCGGTCTGAGGACATCGACATTTCAGGAATATTCACATCGACATTTGTACTTGGGCATCGACATCCTTCACAAGAAAAGAACAGGATCGACATCCCATCAGTATTCGGATCGACATCCTCATAAGAGGATAGACGTCGACATTTGATTTTAGGCATTGACATCTTTCACAAGAGAAGGACAGGATCGACATCCCATCAGTATTCAGATCGACATCCTCAGAAGAGGATAGACGTCGATATCTGTATTTGGACATCGACACCCTTCACAAGAGAAGGACAGAATCTACATCCTCAGAGAAGAGGATAGACGTTGACATTTGAGCACAATTCACAGGGGAGGACAGACATCCTCAGAAAAGGGTGAGATCGACTCTTATACAACATCGACATCCTCAGAGAAGGATGAGATCGACATTTTGTATAATCTTTGACACCCTCAGAAAAGGATATAGTCAACCATCGCACAACATCGACATCCTCAGAAAAAGGTGAGATCAACTTTTATACGATAGCGACATCCTCAGAGAAGGATGAGGTCGACTTTCTGTATAAACTTCGACATCTTTAGAAAATGATAAAATCGATCAACAGACAACATCGACATCCTCTGGATCGACTTTAAGGAATCGACATCCTAGGAAAAGTCGACTTCTATGTATAAAATCCTTAGAAAAGGACGAAGTATACACGCAAACTGCACTGACATGTTTCAAAGCAAAAGTGTAAAACAAGTGCAAAAAAGGAAAATATCTTTATTCAGAATTACAAGTAAAAGAATGAAAATATTACAAGTTCCTAGTTAAAGTTAATACGGCGACGCACACGATGAGGAACCTGATTGGGGGAAGAACCACCACGTCGGGGATGCCTCCGGCGTAGGCCATGAGAGGGCAGCAGGAGAAGCTACTGTTGGTAGTTCACTAACAGACCATTCTTCAAAATTGATTCCTTAGCTGCAACAGCAACACTATGCCGCTCAACAATTATTTGGCGCAGAGCAAGAAGATCCAAGGCCGAAGACCGAAGATCCAAAATATTAAGAATTCGATCACACTCTTCAATCTCTCCCTGAATAAAATCAGCGAAGAGACACAAGAAGATCCATGGATGAAGGAAAAGGAGGATTGAAAGGGTCTATTTATAGACCCCCGGGTCCACACAAAAGGACAAAAAGGGAACAAAACTGACCAGGAGAACGACCTTTCCAAGGCCAGCACGACAACTCGACTTTATGGGCCAACACAAGGAATCGACTTTTGTAAAAAAGTTAACACGAGGACCCAAGGGATCGACTTTTCTATAAAAGTCGATAGACAACATTTGGATCGACTTTCCTAGAAAAGTCGATAGACAACATATAGATCGACTTTTCTACGAAAGTCGATGAACAATACGAGGGATCGACTTTTCTCCCCACTCACCAAGGCAGGGGGTGTGTAGGAAAAATACCCTTGACATCTTCACCAAGGCAGGGGGTGTAGGAAAAATACCCTTGACATCTTCACCAAGGCAGGGGGTGTAGGAAAAATACCCCGGAAATCCGCATAATAACAGAAGGAACCCGAAAGGTGTAGAGGCTTCTACGGTCACACTACCAAGGAAGAATAACACTGATGATGGTACGGCGACAGAATGAACTGTACCACTCTAAGATATTTTAATTCCTACAATTACTGGACGCAGTAACAAAATAGGACGCCAAATTAACTCTACCTACAGAGGAACGTAGGCAGAGGAAGTCTTAGTAGTAACAGGGTCAGGAAACGTACCCCATCCAAAAATACTCACAGCATCTACAAGAGAACGTAGACAGAGGGGTGAGTGTCCAAAAGCGTACCCCATCCAAAAATACTCACCGCATCTACAAGAGAACGTAGACAGAGGGGTAAGTGTCCAAAAGCGAATCCCACCCACGAAAGAACGTGGGTAGACGGGGAACATGGTAGAAAACACACGCCCACCTAGGAAAGAACGTAGGCTAAAGGGGTAATGTTCAAAAGTGGACCTCACCTATGGAAGAACGTAGGTAGACGGGTGATGAAGCACGAAATCTGCTACTAGTAGGCTCGCGGGGTCGCGAGGAGGGCCGGAGGCTTTGGAGTCCACGACGCACGCTCTACGTCAATGTACCTGCAGAAGGGGAGGGGAATCGGCGACTCTCTTGGGAGTAGGCGATTCGGGCTCCAAGTGTTGCTCTGGTTGGTGTGTGTCAAGTGGGAATGACTTGGGAGTAGAGGACCCCCAAGGACCCCTTTTATAGGGTCCTGGGGGACGTTTCCCCATTCATTAGCGTGGGGCCCACCCCATTAAGGTATCCTATTAAGGAGTGCCTTAATGACGTGGGCCCACCCAAGTAACGGCTGGGAGTCGGCGATTCAGGTGTGGGAATCGCCGATCCAGAGGTTCAATCGTCGACTCCTCATGAGCCTAGTGGCAGTCTACCAGAACTGTCCACGAGGCCTAGAGTCAGCGATTCACCTCTGGAGTCGGCGACTTGGTAGTCCCAATCGGCGACTCCCAGGTACTGCCTTGAGTACTTGACGTAGACACTCCTTCCGAATTCGTGGAACTCTCCGGGGGTCCGGCATAAAGCGACGGAACCCTAGTCCTTGTCGAAGGGCGTTGCTGGGAGTGACTGACGTGATCAGGCATGTCTCACCAGTACTCCCCCCTGAAGAGAGCATGGCAAAACACCCGTGTATCCTCAGTATCCCCCCCCCAAGCAAGGTAATCCGCATCAAGGCAGGAAGCGACAAGATGGGATTGAGTCATTGTGCTCACAGCGACACTAATGGCTCAGCGTGGTCCATGCACTATCAGATGGACTGATTCACTATCAGAATCTAGTTCCAGGCCAATGGAACTACATGTTTATAGTCCTACTCTGATCAAGAGCGACTTTTGCTGTGTGGATTCTGGCCGAAGCGACAGAATGCGTGGATTCACCATTAGAATATGATTCTGGCCGAAGCAACAGAATGCGTGGATTCGTTATCCGAATCGGGTTCTGGCCGAAGCGACAGATCACGTGGATTCACTATTAGAATCTGATTCTGGCCGAAGCGCGAGAATCTAGTTCACTATCAGAACTGATGTTTATAGTCTACCCTGATCAAGAGCGACTTGGTGTCCGCAACGACGGTTACCCCATAGGCCGAAGCGCAAGATGGGTTGAGATCATTAAGGTTAAAGCGACAAAATGATCTCCAAATGTTCGAAGAACTATTGAAGCCAAAGCGACAACATAATTCTTGGTCTGATTCTGGCCGAAGCGACAGAATCATGCCTGCAAAACAAAAAACAACCTGCAAAACAACTATATCAGTCTAAAGGATATATTTATTGATTTACTGACCTTGCCGTGCGGAGCTGCCCCTTATGCTGCTCCTCCTTATGCTCAATAAATCCTTGATTGATCTGTCCGAAGTGACAGATCTATCATGCTAAAAAATGTGACAGCTTTTGGCTGAAGCGACAGAAGTGCCGACTCACTATTAGAGTCTGATTCTGACCAAGGCTATAGATCCACTATCAGAATCCGATTCTCGCCTCGGATACAGAACCTGCTGATTCCCTATTAGAATCTGACTCACTATCAGAGTCTGATTCTGTCCAAAGCTACAGATCCACTATCAGAATCCGATTCTCGCCCCGGATACAGAACCTGCTGACTCACTATCAGAGTCTGATTTTGTCCAAAGCTACATATCCACTATCAGAATCCGATTCTCGCCCCGGATACAGAACCTGCTGACTCACTATCAGAGTCTGGTTCTGACCAAGGCTACAGATCCACTATCAGAATCCGATTCTCGCCTCGGATACAGAACCTGCTGATTCACTATCAGAGTCTGGTTCACTATTAGAACCTTTCCTGCAAAAAAGAAAACATCCTGCAAAACAACTAGATCAGTTCGAAAACGCATATATTTATTATTGAACTTACCGTGTGATCTACCTTTCGTGATGTCCCTCCTTTGTTCAAATATGTCCTCGGTAAATCTGGCCGAAGCGACAGATTTTACCATGCTCAACTTCTTTAACGACCTCTGACCGGAGCGGCAGAAGTGTCGAGAGAGCTTGTGATATTCCCCCTCGAAATGTGACGACTTCTATCTGAATAGACAGAAGTGCCGGGAGAGCTTGTGATACTCCCCCTCGAAATGTGACGACTTCTATCTGAATAGACAGAAGTGTCGGGAGAGCTTGTGATACTCCCCCTCGAAATGTGACGACTTCTATCTGAATAGACAAAAGTGTCAGGAGAGCTTGTGATACCCCCCCTCGAAATGTGACGACTTCTATCTGAATAGACAGAAGTGTCGGGAGAGCTTGTCATACTCCCCCTCGAAATGTGACGACTTCTATCCTATAGACAGAAGTGTCGGGAGAGCTTGTGATACTCCCCTCGAAAATTGTGCCCTTGTGACACACAAACCTTTGCGACGAGTGTTTTTCGAAGTATGTGACTGTCGGTGAGCTATCTATTGTTTTTCCTTTGCTAATCTTTCATATAAATTACCCTTCAAATTGTAACTAAGGCCCGAAACTAGATTCACAAGTCGTAATTTAGCCACTCTGAACGTAAATTAGACTCTGCTAACCCTATTGCTAGCCACTCTGGGCGTAGACTTGGTCGTACGAATCGTAGTTCAGCCTACGGTTAAATTTATGGATAATTTATACCTCTAGACTACCGTCGGGTTACTAGAGATAGAGTAAACGACGAATCAGAGATAGTCGACACTCAAAGGTTGCCTTGAAATTCGGAACCTTAACGATGGAGAGAGCTTGTGATACTCCCTCCTGAAGTATGATGACTTCTGGCCGAAGCGACGGAAGTGTTGGGAGAGTTTGTGATACTCCCCCCTTGAAATTTGACAACTTCTGGCCGAAGTGACAGAAGTGTCGGAGAGTTTATGACACTCCCCCCTGAAAACTTGCACTTGGGGCAGTTTTAGTGTTATTTTACCTGGAATCGGCGACTGAAGTTTGTGATACTCCTACCAGTCGGCGATACCTATGGTTTGGGTAACTGTAGGGGGTATTTTTGTTTTTTACCCCTGCGAGTCGGCGACTCCTAGTGTAACCGTCGGATCTTTTTGGGAGATCCTTGGGATATTTGGAAGATATACGGGGAATATTTGTAAAATCTCCAAATAAGGAAATTTTTCTCACAGTGCTGTGAGTTTTTGCCCGGAGTCGGCGACTGCCCTGTGGAGTCGACGACTTGGCGTGATTCGGGGGATTTGGAGATCGATTCTTGATCTCAAAATTTGCAAATTTTGGGTTTTCTGGGGGGTTTTTGCAATTTTCCCAAGGGCTATAAATAGTGGAGGTTTTCCGTAAACCCTCACAACACTTTTGCCACTCTTAAATCGCCTAAACCCCCACATTTTTCAATCGCCGATTCCCCAGTTTTCAACCTTAGAATCGTCGATTGCTCTCATGTCTACCCCCGATTCCCCTTTGTCCCATCTGAACGAAGATGAAACGTCAGCATTCATAGCTGAAATGACCGTGGAGAATCTAGATGAGGTGTTGAACACCGTTGGATCGCCGATTCCCTCTCCTGACAGAGAGGTTGAGTCGGCGATTCCGGTCATGCCACCTCATGGTATGGAGCTGAGTGCCACCGTGCACGAACTACTTGGCGCCCCGCCAGTGTCGGCGACTCCCCTTGCGGAGTCGGCGACTCAGTGCAGGGCCCTTGTGGTCGTACGATAGCCTCTTCTGTGTCGGCGATTCTCACTGTGGAGTCGGCGATTCTCACTGTGGAGTCGGCGACACATGCAGGCCCTGTCAAAGGGAAATCCTTCAAGCGAAGGGGGCAGGGCTCAGCTGCCATTGGGTCGGCGACTGCTGGCCGTGTCTCGCCGATTCCTGTCTTTGAATCGGCGACTCGTGTGCTGGAGTTGGCGACTCCTATGCTTATAGATGATTCTTCCGCGCGTCGCACCGCTCCATTGGTCGTCAGCGCGGAAGGCCATATTGTGTCGGGACTGAACCCGAACCAAGCTCCTTCTCTGAAGAGAAAGAGAAGGCGCACCACTGGGAAGGGCAAAGTACATGTGCCCGAAGAGAATGAAGGGGTCCCACCTCCTCTAAATATAAACTTCGAGGAGATACTGACTGTGGACCGTGGTGTACCTCTTCCACGCCGTAGAGCGGGCCGGCGCTCTGAAAGAACTCCGCCTCCTCCCGTGGATCTGAACGCTAGTCGAGACCCGGACCTCGACTTGAACACGTACGTTGGAGCTTTGAACCCCTCTGGGTTCGCTCACTGTGAAATCGCCGCGAATGGCGTTCCAAGGTTGCTTCCTGTCGGCCGTTCTGGGGACGGCGAGTACGAACAAGTGATGACTCATGCAACCTTGGATGGGTCTGATGGAGTGAATCCCCCCTCAAATCTGAATGCGAGCGACGCTCGATCATTACTATCGGGGATTCAATTGTCTGGTCACTTGCGATTCTGGGTGTCGCGATACCAGCCAATCAATCTGCCACCCCCGGGGTTCCAGGCCATCCCTAGGGTCTACTTCAAGCACTTTTCCGAACTGCTGATTCCGGAGATTATAAGCGAAGTGCTTCTGACATTCGAAGTGTCCCTGTCGCAGCTCCCGGCGGGATTCTTTGTGATCCTGCGGGGTTTTATGAACATTTGCTGGGGGCTCAACATTGCTGCGACGGCGAGCTTATTCTTGTACTTCTACAAGCTCACGAAAGAGAAGTCTGCATCCGGTCGCTTTGGGTTCACGCGACGACATTCCGACAAGAACATCGTCGATGAGCTCCCGACGAACTTCGGATCCAACTGGAGAAGAGAGTTCATTTTCATCACTTCTGAATTTCTTCCCGGGAGTCGAGAAATGTGGAATGACCCCAATCGAGTGTACATGAACGCCTCTATTGAGATGACTACGAGGGACATTGAAGCCTCGGATACAATAGCGCGGACACTCACTGCGTATTCTGTGTCGCGCGGTGTTCCCTTTGTCCTTTGCCAAAGAGAAGACTTTACATTCGAGGACGTGGAAGAGGCGCACGAACCAACTACTGAAAAGGAGTTGGAGAGCGGAAAGAAGCGTTCAATTTTATATCATGACGCTGCTCCTCTTCACATGCGCAAGAGGTTCCGAGAGGGCAAGCTGATCAGATTGCGGGAGAAGAAAACCTCTCGTAGCGAGCCTCGCCGGACCTTTGAGCACGGGTCGAGCCCTCGCTCCGCACCACTACCTCCTAGAGGTTACGTGCCTTATACTTCTGCTGGGGTGACACTTCCTGATTTCATGGCTGACGCTGAAACTCGAAGGGAAGCGATGTCACTCCTTTTGGGTCATCCTGGGACCTGGTGCCGGAGCGAGCTCTTAAAGCATATGAATGCCACATGCTACATGGCACATGCTTGTTATCATGGAGACTCTATCCATGACGTCGAGAAGATTCAAGAGAAATACAACCAACTCGACGCAAAGTTTAAAGAAAGTGAAAAGGCCCTGGATAAACTGAAGAACGTGAGGTCCAGGATGGAGAACCTCCGCAACAATATTCTGCCGAAGAAGGACAAGACCATTGAGTCCAAGCAGAAAGAGATAGATGAGTATGTCGCGAAGATCTTGGCACTTCGCAAAGATCTAAAAGCTTCTACTTCTGGCCGTGCCAAAGATACTGAAGATCTGAAGAGCCAGTTAGCTAGTGAGAAAGGGCACGTAGCCTCGCTTGAGGCTACGATAGCGGAGTTGAAGAAGCAAGCTGCTCAGAGCCAACGAGAAACCACTGAGCTAAAAAGTGAGCTTGCGAGTGCGGAAGAAGAGGTTCTAACTCTAAAAGATGACAATGCCGCACTTACTGGGAGGGCTGCTGGGTTGGATTTGGATGTACGCTACCAATCCGACCAGCTTCAAGAGCTTATCTTCTTTGGCCCGACAGTGTTTCCTGCTCTACCTCCGGACTACATCACGGATATCATGGCGTGGGTAGAGCAGCATCCCGAGGAGCTCGAGAAGAACAAAGAGGCCCTCGACAAGATGAAGGACGAAGCCGCACAAGATTAGATCTAAGTCCTTAACATTTTGTAATCTTTTTTGTTATCTTTTTGTAATTTGAATTTTTAATGAAATTAATCGTTTTTTGCTTTTCTATTCAATTGTTTATTTACTTTATTCTTTTGAATTGTAACTAAGACCCGAAACTAGATTCGCGAGTCGTAATTTAGCCGCTCTGGACGTAAATTAGACTAACCCTATCGCTAGCCATTCTGGGCGTAGACTTGGTCGTACGAATCGTAGCTCAGTCTACGGTTAAATTCGCGAAAATAAACTAAACTTCACAACTAATAGTAAGTCGCAATATTGATTAACAAATTCGAAAGATAACAAATACGTCGAAAGATAACAGATACTATCAATCCTAAGACTCTAGAGTTGTGTTCTAGGTTCATTACTATGTAGTTCAACTCCGGCCGAGGTGACGGAGCAACTTTTGTCCCATATCAAAGATGTAACAATGAGATGGGGTGAAATTGTTTTAAAAACGATTACTAATCTATTAAGGCCGTAGCGACATGATAGATTCTGATTTGTGGTGGGTACTTAGAACCTCTTGTGGTTGGGTTCACTTGTACCTATCAACTACCTAGGACTCTGCTTTTAGACCCTAATGCGTGGTTGAACTCTGGCCATGATGACAGAGCAACTTTTTGGACCCATATCTAGGCTGAAGGGACCAGATTGGGCTGAATCATAATGTGTTTAAAGATAATTTTGATCTATTAAGGCAATAGCGACAAAATAGATTCATAATGTGGGGTGCTAGCTAGAGTCGTAGGTAGATGATAAATCTAAATTTTATTAAAAGATGTAAATTACAACAGTAGGATTTGTAATTTTTAAACTAACACATAGACTAAGAAGCTCTAACGCGCTTAATACTAAGCGCGATGTTGCTGTACGTTGTCCGTGTGCCAGATGCAAGGACTTTTGGGTGACAGCTTATTCCTATTCCTCTTAGTTATGCTAGCCTTCCTGTGGGTCTACCACCAAATAGCATATGGATGGTTTTCCGTGGGTGGTCCTCGCTATGTCGCTGTCTGGTGAAGGAGAGCGTGGGTGCTTCCCTTTCGTGTCAGACTTGCAATTGTTTCGATCCCGGGATCGACCAGGTCGTCAAGTTCGCCGTTCAAAATTAATTGCTCAACATAGAGCGAGAATTCCCTGCAATAGTCTGTCAGATGGCCGTGGTCCTTGTGGAATTCACAGAATTTTCCACTTTTCTGGCGGCGATCCTTGGTTGCAGGGTCCATAGAGCGAGGAGCGGGCAGATCCGCTCTGTTCCTCGGTTTTTCAAACAGCTCGCCTTTGTTGATTGTTAGTGGGGTCCGGTTCCTCCAAGGTTGAGGTGGACCCCTTGGCGATTGTTTGACGGATGTAGATACACCTTGTTATCATGTTTAGGCTTCCAATCCTTTCTGAAGGAATCAGCCGCATTGCTAGTGTATCTGTTCGAGGAGTCACTGTAGCTCTTTCTCTCGAACTTTTGTTTTTTGAAACTAGTATTCTCGAGTTCCACTAGCTTGTTTTCATTTTGCTCTTCCACCTCAATGAATGACTGAGCTTGTTGGAAGAGGTCGGGTAAAGTCTCCACTTTATGAAGCGTGAGATTCAGGGCCAGAGGGGAGTAGGGTACCAGCCCGTTTGTGTACCCCGCAATGGCCAAACTTGGGATTAAGTCGCTCACTTCTGTCATCATTGAAGTGAACTTAATCGTGTAATCCCTTAGAGACAGTTTGTCCTGTTGTAGCGCCAGTAGTGCATTGGTGTTGTGTTTGATCCTAATCATCCCCACATGTTGGGCGATGAATTTGGACGCGAGGTCTGCAAAGCTGGAAAATGATCCGGCTGGCAGACCAGAAAACCATCGATAGGCATTGCCCTTAAGAGTGTCGGGGAATGCTCGACACAACAGTGCGTTATCAGTGGTTTGCAGTTCCAGAACGCTGAGGTAGAGGTTGACGTGATCTTGTAGATCACTCGAACCATCGTACGACTCTATTCTGGGTACCCGACAGGTTGGTGGAAAGGCCACCTTCAAAAGGTCCTCTTGGAAAGGAGCGCTTTTGACTCTTAAGAACTCGATCGGATTACTGATGACTAGAGTGTCGGCCAGCTTCCGACGGAGGTCCTCTACGAATCGTGTTGTAAGAGTCCTATCAGTGTGACTCTTATTGGGTCCAGCTCTTGATTTTTTTGGCTCTGGACCTTTCTTTTTCTCCGTAGTTGGAGAATTGTGAGAAGTCGATTCACACGCTCTCTTGCGGGTGATGGTTCTCTGACTCTTTGCTTTCTCAAGGTTGCTAACTCTTCTTTCAATGTTATCCATGAAGTTAACAAATCTTTGCTTCTAGATTAGGAAAGATGGATGTCCGAGGGGGCAGATCAGTTTGAGCATCCTCGAACCTTTCAAATTGTATGTTTGGTTGAGGATGCTCAGTTTGTGCCCCATCGGGTACCACTGAGGATTTACCCTTGTTTCTCAGATGGTAATCGTGCTTTTGCCTTTCAGATGTCATAGATGACAAAAGCGAATTCCAACCGGAGCGTAGGTATTAATTGGGCTAACTCGAAAGAAACCAAGTGGAGTCGGCGACTGGCCTTAGGTTTTTTGACTTTCGAGCTGAGCAGAGGCTCGAGAAAAACCCAAGTGGAGTCGGCGATTCACTATGGTAGTCGGCGATTGCCCTATGGGAATCGGCGACTTGCACTAGTGGAATCGGTGACTGCTTTAGGTAGTTTTTCCTTCGAGTCTGGCCGTGGACAGCACTCTTAGCTAGCAGAATAACCCGCAATCGGAGACTCACTGGGTGGAGTCGGCGATTGCCTGTGTGAATCGGAGATTCCTTGACACAAAGTCAGCGACTCACCCTAAGGGAATCGAGCTGATCTTTGCTAAGAAAATTTCACGATTACGACGGGATATCGTAGTTCGATAGTCCCACAGACGGCGCCAGCTGATGAAGCACGAAATCTGCTACCAGTAGGCTCGCGGGGTTGCGAGGAGGGCTGGAGGCTTTGGAGTCCACGACGCGCGCTCTACGTCAATGTACCTGCAGAAGGGGAGGGGAATCGGCGACTCTCTTGGGAGTAGGCGATTCGGGCTCCAAGTGTTGCTCTGGTTGGTGTGTGTCAAGTGGGAATGACTTGAGGGTAGAGGTCCCCCAAGGACCCCTTTTATAGGGTCCTGGGGGACGTTTCCCCATTCATTAGTGTGGGATCCACCCCATTAAGGTATCCTATTAAGGAGTGCCTTAATGACGTGGGCCCACCCAAGTAACGGCTGGGAGTCTGTGATTCAGGTGTGGGAATCGTCGATCCAGAGGTTCAATCGCCGACTCCCCATGAGTCTAGTGGCAGTCTACCAGAACTGTCCACGAGGCCTAGAGTCAGCAATTCACCCCTGGAGTCGGCGACTTGGTAGTCCCAATCGGCGACTCCCAGGTGCTTCCTTGAGTACTTGACGTAGACACTCCTTTCGAATTCGTGGAACTCTCCGGGGGTCCGGCATAAAGCGACGGAACCCTAGTCCTTGTCGAAGGGCGTTGCTGGGAGTGACTGACGTGATCAGGCATGTCTCACCAAACCAGATCCTAATGAAAGAAGATGATGAAGAGGCCACGTCGTTCATCACAGAATGGGGAACATACTGCTACAAAGTCATGCCTTTTGGCCTACGAAGGTTGATGGACAAGGTTTTCAAAAAGCAAGAAGGAAGAAATGTCCTGGCATACGTAGATGACATTCTGGTAAAATCCAAGAAAGCAGATGAACACCCAAATGATCTAAAAGAAACCCTGAAAACTCTGCAGAGTTATGGGATAAGGTTAAACCCTGCCAAATGCAGTTTCGGAGTACAAGAAGGAAAATTTCTTGGATTCTATGTAAGGCAGAAAGGGATAAAACCAAATCCAGATAAAATAACAGCAATACTAGAAACAACACCACCTCGAACAATAAAGGAGGTACAGAAGCTAAATGGAAAAATCAACGCCTTAAGTCGGTTTATTTCCAAAACAGCAGACAAGTGCAAACCCTTTTTTCAGTTACTGAAAACTAGTCAAAAAGGGGCAATAACATGGACCTCAGAGTGTGATGAGGCATTTCAACAAATCAAAGCACATTTGGCTTCACTACCACACCTAACTTCACCAAAAATAGGGGAGGAATTGTATGTCTATGTAGCAGCTTCAGAGGAGGCTATCAGTGCAGTTCTAATATGTCAAAGGGACAGCGAACAAATCCTGATATATTATCACTCTAAAAGGCTACAGGGGGCAGAAACAAGATATCCTCCTGTGGAAAAGATAGTCCTGGCAGTAGTACATGCAGCACGCAGATTCAGAGCATATTTTCTGGCTCATACAATTAAAGTCTTAACAGAACATCCACTGCGCAGAATTCTCCACATGCCAGATACTTCCGGAAGATTGACGAAGTAGGCACTGGAGTTAAGCGAGTTCGATGTAGATTTTGTTTCTGCCATAGCCATCAAGGGGCAAGCAGTAGCAGACTTCATTGTAGACATGACCCAAGAAAGCAAAGAAAAACCTTGGATAGTAGAGGTTGATGGCTCAAGCTGCAGTACAGGTGCAGGAGTGGGAATAAAAATAATCACTTCAGACCTAAGGATATATGAACATTCTATCAGATTACAGTTCTTAGCTACAAATAACATAGCAGAATACGAAGCTGTAATCCAAGGCATGAGAATCCTCAAAAGGTTGGGAGCCTGTTCAGTAATCATTAGAACAGATTCTCAACTAGTGGCTCGACAGTTCACAGGAGAGTTCACAGTTAAAGAACCTCTGATCGTACAGTACGCAACTACACTAGAAAAAATCAAAAAGCAATTCACCAAGGTGGAGGTAGAACAGATTCCAAGGAGTCAGAATAACTCAGCTGATGCCCTGGCAAAGCTAGCATTTGCTTTCGAGGGGGGGCAGAGAGAGATACTAGTTGACTCAGCATCTACACCTTCATGTAACTTGGTCACAATACAGGCAGAAGACTGGAGGAAACCCTTGATAGAATACTTCGAACGGCAAAAACTTCCTGAGAACAAGAATGAAAGGCGTAAGTTACAAACACGCATTTCAAGATTCTGCCTGATCGGTGACATTCTGTATAAGAAATCCTACGATGGACCTCTAATGAAATGTGTCTCAACAGAAGAAGGACAATTCATTGTAGAGGAGATTCATCAGGGGGTATGCGGAATACATCAAGGGGGGAGATCTCTAGCCCAAAGAATAATAAGGCAGGGATACTTCTGGCCCACACTGAAAAAAGATGCAGTCCTATTCGCAAGAAAATGTAAGGCCTGCCAAATATACAAAAACATACAGAGAAATCCCGCAACTCAGCTAATAGGGGTAGAAAGCCCCATCCCCTTCGCAATGTGGGGATTAGACATTGTGGGACCATTTCCAGTATCGACAAGCCAGACTAAATTCATATTTGTGGCTGTCGATTACTTCACCAAATGGGTCGAGGCACTAGCTGTACCCAAAATAACTCAAGGAGCAGCAACAAAGTTTGTCTTCAAGTGCATAGTGTGCAGATTCGGTGTTCCAATGCACATAGTGATAGAAAATGGGACACAGTTTACCGGTGGGGAATTTAAGAGATTGTGCGAGAACATGGGCACTAGAATCCATTTTTCATCGGTATACAGACCACAGGGTAATGGGCAAGTAGAGGTCACAAACAGAGCCATTGTTCAGGGACTGAAGAAAAAGGTCGAACAGGCCAAAGGTTCGTGGGCAGATCTACTACCAGAGATCCTGTGGGCGTATAGAACCACTGAAAAGACACCCACCGGAGAAACCCCGTTCTCACTAGCATACAGAATGTAAGCACTAATCCCGACAGAGCTAAGCATACCAACAGTTAGAGTGTTATCCTATGACATGGAAGAAAACATGAGATCATGCGCGACGACTCTAGACTTGGTAGATGAGCTAAGGGATAATGCACAGGCAAAGAATGCAGTTTACAAACAAAGTATCGCTAGATATCACGACAAAAATGTCAAGGATAAAGCGATAGAAAAAGGAAGCCTAGTATGGAGAAGAGCAAGTGTTGGCAGAAAGGACTGCTCTAAAGGCAAAGTAGGCGCAAACTGGGAAGGACCATATGTGGTGGAGGAGGAACTCCGACCAGGCACATACAAGTTAAAACGAGAAGATGGAACATGCATTCCCAACACTTGGCACGCGGATAACCTACAGTTATATTTTTAACAATCAAGTAGGACTATGTGTTACTCGTTGTAATAATTTAAAACTACTTAACTAATATGTTATTTAGTTTTAGCTATTGATAATCAGAACATTCAAAAAATTACATTCTGGTGATATAGTATCCCGAACACGGTCACAACCTACCAGCAACTAGAAGTCCGGATAGCCTAAGATGAGTTGAGGTATCTATTCTAGGGTTGGGGAGGTCCCGGGTCGAATCCTAGGAAGATCGACTTTCCTGAGGATCGACTTCCCTGGGATCGACTTTTGAGTAAAGTCGATCACCAGGAAAAGTCGACCCCCAGAAAGTCGATCTCTGGAAAGTCGACCC
>LFYR01000729.1:1574936-1637889 GCA_001185155.1 Zostera marina
TAAGGGTACTTTTGTTTTTCGATGATTGCCATGAAAACAAAAGCGAAGAAGTACCAAAGCGGAGAGGTACCTGACTGAGCCTGTCGGAAAAACAAAAGACAAGTCGGCGAGTTAGGGGTTAACTCGGCGACTTTGAGATTTTGTGGTTTTCCCGAACAAGGTCGTGGACAGCACTCTTAGCTAGCAGACGATATTCCGGATCGGGCGATTCTCAAGGATAAGTCGGCGATTTAAGGCTAAATCGGACCTGAACCGAGAATCGGACGATCTAACTCGGCGATTTTTTGACAAACTCGGCGAACCCTCTAGGAGAGCTCGAGCTGGATTTTTAAAAAATTGCGATTACGACGGGATACCGGTGGTTCTGTAGTCCCACAGACGGCGCCAGCTGATGAAGCACTGAATCTGCTACCAGGGCTCGCGGTGGTGCGAGATGATGCCGGAGGCTTCGGAGTCCACGACGCACGCTCTACGTCAAATACCTGCAAGTGGAAACTAGGCGATTCTAGTGAGAATCGGCGAGTTTCGTAGTGATGCTCTGGTGTGAGAGAGGAACTTGAATCGTACCTTTGAGTGTCCCCTTGGGACCCTTTTTATAGGGTCTCGGAGGGTGCAATCAAAGGCGGACATCGCGCCTATGGTCATATATGGTAACATTTATGACGTTGGCTAACGGCGACTAAGGGTCGTAAGTCGCCGATTCAGCTATGAAAGTCGCCTAGTTAGGGCTAACTCGCCGAGTTTCTAGGGCCAAGATGTGCAGTCTACCATACTACCGATCTTGCCTTAACTCGGCGACTTATCCTTTGTCGGCGACTTGGTAGTCCAATCGGGCGACTTACGGGCTAACTCGGCGATCTGGACGATGAACGTTTTCCGCACCGTGGGAGCTCTCCGGGGGTCCTGCCAAAGCGACGGAGCCCTAGTCCTTGTTGAAAGGCGTCGCTGGGAGTAACTGCCGTAATCAGGCATGTCTCACCAGAAGGCTAAACCCATGGAAGTCGATCTCAGTAAAAATGGATCCAACTTTGGAAAGTCTATGACAAGGAGTCAGACTTCTCAAAGTCGGACCACAGTCCAAAGGGGAATAACTTCGAAGAAGGACCGACTTTAAGAAAAGTCGGACCTCAAGGAAGTCAAACCTAGTGCAACCTCAGAAGAGCCCGACGACAAAAGTCGGACCCCAGAAAGTTGCACCTCCAAGGCTCAAGTCGAAGCCTTACGCGCGCTGGAAGACGAGGCAGAGACGTTGGAAGTCGAAGCGGAGAAACTGGAAGTCGATGCGAAGAAAGTCGATGCCTCGGAGCGAAGGAAGTAGGTGGGAAACAAATGAATCCCCCTCCGCTATTTATAGGAGAAAGTCGAAGACGAACCGTCGCGGGCACTGTTCACCCGGGTTCACCCGTTGGGCCGAAAAGCCCACGGGCCCGGCAGACCCAAGACGACCCAGTTCGCGAAAACCCTAAAATCCGACCAAATGGCATCGACATTTCAGAAGAAAGGCATCGACATTTATCAAGGAATTTCGAAGCCTTCAAAAGAAAAGGACAGGATCGACATTCCACAGAAAATTCAGATTGACATTCCCAGAAGGGGGATAGACGTCGACATTTATCAAGGAATTTCGAAGCCTTCAAAAGAGAAGGACAGGTTCGACATTCCACAGAAAATTCAGATCGACATTCTCAGAAGGGGGATAGACGTCGACATTTATCAAGGAACTCGAAGCCTTCAAAAGAGAAGGACAGGATCGACATTCTATAGAAAATTCAGATCGACATTCCCAGAAGGGGGATAGACGTCGATATTTATCATGGAATTCGAAGCCTTCAAAAGAGAAGGACAGGATCGACATTCCACAGAAAATTCAGATCGACATTCCCAGAAGGGCGATAGACGTCGACATTTATCAAGAAATTCGAAACCTTCAAAAGAGAAGGCCAGGATAGACATTTCACAATCATTCAGATCGACATCCTCAGAAAAAGATGAGATCGACTTTTGTACGGCGTCGACATTTCCAGGGAGAAATGAGATCGACTTTTTGTACAAACTTCGACATCTTCAGAAAAGGATAGAATCAACAATCACACGACATCGACATCCTCAGAAAAAGATGGGATCGACTTTTTTACAACGTCGACATCTCCAAGGAGAGATGAGATCGACTTTCCGTATAAACTTCGACATCTTCAGAAAAGGATGATACTGACACGAAGAAAGCATCGACTTAATGAAATCAAAATTCTAAAAAAGTCAATCATCTCGAACTACACTGACGTACTTCAGAGTAAAGGTGTAAGTCAAGTAAAAAAAAGGTGAAGTATCTTTATTCAAAATTACAAAAAATGATTACAGATTCCTAATTAAAGTTGATACGACGACGGAAACGGCGAGGAACCTGATCCAGCGGGGACGCCTCCGACGTCGACCACGAGGAGGACCAACAGAAGAAGAGGCAGGTGGAAGATCGCCACCAGACCATTCTTCAAAGATTGATTCCCTAGCAACAACAGCAACACTCTGCCGCTCAACGATAATTTGGCGCAGAGATGGAAAATCCAAGGCCGACGACCGAGGATCCAAAATATTCAGAATTCGATCCAGCTCCTCAATCTCTCCCTGAATGAAATCAGCAAAGAGACTCACAAGAAGAGCCATGAATGAAGGAGAAGGAGGACCTAAGGGCTCTATTTATAGACCCAAGGACCGCACAAAGACAAAAAAGGGTAAAAACGACTTTTTGACACGAGGACTCGACTTTTGGGCCAAAGCATCAGGAGTCGACTTTTTAGCAAAGGAAGCAATACAAGGACCCAAGGAATCGACTTTTTGACAAAAGTCGACGGGCACCACTGAGATCGACATTTTTACAAAAGTCGATCAGATTCAACAAGGAGATCGACATTTGTACAGAACTCGACCAGATTCAACTAGAGGATCGACTTTTTCTTGCCACACAGGAGGGACATAGAAAAAAGAGCCCTGACAAGTTGGAATTGCGAAAGTACGCCAAGATAAGATGGAGTCGACATTTTCTTCCCACACAGGAGGGGTATAGAAAAAAGAATCCTAACAAGTTAAAGTGGCGGAAGCACACCAAGACAGGAGGGTGTAACACAAAATGCTCCTGAGGAATCGTGGAAATCCACACAGAAAAACTCGGGCGGCGATACGGCAGCAAAATGAACTGAGCCATGCTAAGATATTTGAACTCCTACAATTACTGGACGCAGTAACAAAGTAGGACGCCAAATTAACTCTACCTACGGAAGAACGTGGGCGGAGAAAGTCTTAATGGTAAAAGAGTCAGGATGCGTATCCCATCCAAAGAAAAGAGTGAACCCACCTACGGAAGAACGTAGGTAGACGGGGGACACATCGGCTAAACACACGCCCCTTCTACAAAAAACGTAGACAGAGGGGTAAGTGTTCAAGAGTGAACCTCACCTACGGAAGAACGTAGATTAGACGAGGGATGTACTCAATAGTGAACCTCACCTATGGAAGAACGTAGGTTAGACGAGGGATGTACTCAAAAGTGAACTCCACCTACGGAAGAACGTAGGTAGACGGGGGACACATCGGCTAAACACACGCCCCTACGGATGAACATAGGTAGACGATGGATCACGCTCAACCTCAGTTGCGGAAGCAGCGAGCAAAGGGAGGGGGCAAGTATTCAAAAAATAATCCTTACCTACGGATGAACGTAGGTAGACGAGGGATCACGCTCAACCTCAGTTGCAGAAACGGCAAACAAAAGGAGGGGGCAAGTATCCAAAAAATAACCCTCACCTACGGATGAACGTAGGTAGACGAGGGATCACGCCCAACCCCAGTCGCAGAAACGGCGAGCAAAAGGAGGGGGCAAGTTTACAAAAGTAGACCTCACCTATGGAAGAACATAGGTAGTCGAGGAAGCACACTCAACCTCAACCGCGGAAACAGCAGATTGAGGGAGGCAAAAGACCTCAAAAGAGAGAACTTCACTTATAAAAATAGGTAGAAGAGACAACTCTCAAACCTGATCACAGGGAAGGGGACTCGAACATTGCTCGGAGATGGCTCAGGCAAGGCGTCAAGGTGGGCAAGCAGGGTTCCGCTCGGAAATCGGGCTAGGCAGGTGCGCAAGAAGTATGCTTCGACTAGGACAAACCGGACAATAGTTGGCAATAGCGCGTGACAACCTCCGTGGAAACATAGATACAACCTCGCAGGCGTAGAAGGGGGGAGAACTGGTGAGAGAGGATCTCGCATCCTGGGACATCACCAAAAACCCACACCCCAGCACGCAAAGAGGGGGGGGAATACTGATAGTACAAGGTCCAACACACAGACCATAGTACTAAAAGACGTATCCCAAGGTATCTAATACGCAGAGGAGGGGGGAGTACTGGTGATACAGTATCCCGAACCCGGTCACAACCTACCAGCAACTAGAAGTCCGGATAGCCTAAGATAAGTTAAGGTACCTATTCTAGAGTTGGGGAGGTCCCAAGTCGAATCCTAGGAAGATCGACTTTCCTTAGGATCGACTTCCCTGGGATCGACTTCTGAATAAAGTCGATCCCCAGAAAGTCGATCTCTGGAAAGTCGATCTTTGAGCCTCGATCTGATCAGTTAGGCAGTTAGGCGGTTACCGCCCAAATGACCAGATTACCCCCATAAGAACCCCTATAAATAGGAGGCATCCCCACTCATTAAAGGCAGGTCATTTGGAGTGAAAGGAATCCTAGCGAAGCAGAGCTCTGCACACTTAAGTTCCGGTCCGATTTCCCGCGCAGTTCCCCGCTTGGCGCTTGCTTGCGCGTCTTGGAGTACTGGTCTGGTTTCACCCCCATCAAAAATCATTTACCAATTAATAATTCTAAGATATAAAATATATTTCAAATAAACTTATTTATCTCATTCACTCTCCTTTTTTTAAATAAAGAAGATTACTTACTCCATTAAAATAAAGTTACTTTAATATTTTAAAATATATCATATTATGCAGAAGAATGTTTGTTGAAGGGCTCCCTCCATTTAAGGGTAAAGTCCTATAAATTCAAAAATAAAACATTTTCAGAATAAAATTTTATTCCTATCCAATAATCCAATATCTGTTTGGGCTAATCAAACATGATTTTTTGATTTCAGATATTCATAACAATACAAGAAATAAGACCTTGTATGGCGGTCTTTAGATGGTGGATTTCCACCATCTAAAGTGATCGTCGGCGGAAATCCGCCATCTAAAGACCGCCATCTTGGACACCGCCATTAAAACCCCATAACCGCCATCTATTATCCATCCCCATTTCCCAACAAAAATTGTATAGATGGCAGAAATCTGAAAATTTTTGCGGGAACTGAAAAGTTTTAGATGGCGGAAATCCGCCATCTAAAATATGACGCGGAAAAAGTTTGGCGCCAATTCATTGATGACGGTTAATTTTATTGATGGCGGATGTCCGCCGACTATCTTTGTAACATTATCCGCCATCTAAAGTACAGCAGGCGGTTCCCTAAGTTTATAGATGGCGGATATCCGCCATCTATTCGTTGGAGAGGGCGATTGTGCCCATATTTAGATGGTGGATTTCCGCCATCTAAACCTTAGTATAATAGTATAGATGGCTGATATCCGCCATACAATGTTTGTTTCATTTTTTTAAAAAACAGGATTCTATATTTTTCGTTCGAATCGTTGTTTTTTGAAATAGAAATCAATATTTGAGAAAGCGATTTTGAAATTGAAATCGATGTTTTTATTGAAAATAAACTAAAATACATAATCGTTAAACATTCGATTTTTAATAAGAAAATATAAAAATAGTTTAATCAACACTCGTCTGAAATCGAGTCTTCTGAATCAGAATCTTAAATATCTGATTCGAATGCAGATGGTATGGTGGACTTTGAAGTGGAAGCCATGTGCGTCATGTCGAGTCCGGAAGTCTTCAAAATCTTATTGAGTTTTTTCATATAAGATTTCATTGCATTGAACTTCTTCTTGTATTTGGAGACGTCTTTCTGACTCTCGTTACACTTGTTCTGAAAATAAAAACAAAAATGAATTCGATAATCAACAAAATTATTGAAATATATTTAAAATACCTCCAATTCTTTGAATTTTTCCGACCAAACTGTATCTGGTGTTCATCAATAGTCATGTGTTCGGAGATCAGCTCTTTTCCTTTCCAATTTGGAGAAGCCCATCTTTCGTTCATTGTGCTCACCATACTAGCAGCTTCTCCAATTCCTATGATTCTATTCTTCTTATTTTCTCCAAACCCATCTTTCGTTCATTTTTTCGCTTCGATAAATTGCTGCATTATAAAAAATAAATAAATAAGAAATGCGAAATATATTTAAAATAATCAATGAAACTTACAAATGGAGTCATTGCTTCAGATTCAGCCCACGATTTTGCCTCTTGACTTTTGATAAATTTCGTGGCTTCAAGCTGAAAGAATAACAAAATCAAACAATGATAATAGAAATTATAAAATATAAATAATTTTAAAAAAAGACTTACAACTTTATCGCTTCCCTTATATGTCATTTGTAAAGTCTCTGACCAAGCTTCGACTTCACTCCTTCCTTGTTGCATCTATATTCACATAATCCATTAATATATAAAAAAATTAGATATAAATTATAAATAAATTACCAATTCATGACGTCTTTGTGCTAATCCTTTTGAACCAGCGTGATGTGTCATTTGATTCGCTCGGTTCACGGTATTTATCTCGGAAATTTGCTGAAATTATAAAAAATAATAAATTTCTAAATTTATTAATATAATAAATATATATATATATATATACATATACATACCTTTCCTTTTTCCGATCGATGCTGTCTCAATTTATTCAGAAATTGAGGTTTGCTGACATATGGTGGAAGAGTCGCTAAAATATCTTCTTCTCTCATATCAGGATCAGAGCCATAAGTTTTAACCAAAGAATTATGGTCGCTCCTCCAAAGTTTGTTCAACCTACCATTGATATAAGTTTGTGCAGCTTTGCTTCCACTTAATAAGTTTTGGAAAATTATAAGTTTGGAAGATTCCACTTATACGATATTGCGTTGTTCAACAATCCTAATTCCTTATCCTTGTCCGACTCCATCTTCATCAAACAAGTTTGGAAGTCTAATTCGTATTCCGGCGCTAGACTTCGTTCATCACTACAATATAAAAGTAATAAGTCATTGAAAATTCAGATTGAAAATTAAGAATATCAATTACTTACTCATCAGAAGATTCTGATAGATGATAGAACACGTTGGAGTTGAGGAAGGCACCGGCACCAAAGATAAGTTTGCTGAAATGCTTCTCCCAACGCTTATCGAAGATCTTGTCAATTTGGGTTAGCAATGGAAGATTCTTGTCTTTCAACATATTTCTAGTGTTCTTCCTTGCCATCTTTCAAGTCATTCAGAACTTTGCCCTGGAGTGTCGCCAGAGCATGCCTGGAGTTCGTCGGAGCGCGTGTGGAAGTCGTCGGAGTCTTCCCTTGTGGTAGCCGGAGTTTCCCTTGAAGATGGCCGGAGAAAATGGGTGTGGAAAAGATCTGAAAATCTAGGGTTTGGGGTTCTAAGGTGGGAGGGGAGGGAAGAAAGGGGCAAGAAACAAGAAAGAAAAGAGGTTAGGGTTTTTTAAAACCCTCAACCTCTTATTTAAATGACTTAAGTCATTTAAATGGGCCCTAAATGGGCTATTGGGTTAGGCGGATCCGACCTGGATTCGCCTAACCCGCTCCAGCACATGAAGGCAAACACCTACATGCGTTGGAGCACATGGTCGCATGAAAAAGCTTGGGACATACCATCGATTATCGTGTCAATAGCTTGATAGATTACTCAGTAGATGATCGATATTAGGAGTTTATGTTACCGAACCTAATACCTATCCTATACCCATCATATGAAAGTAACTTATGTGTAGATCATATACATGAGCCAAAAGGAAAGTCTGACAGGTTCAAGGGTACGATACTCAGTATACATGTCGATAGGGTACATTATAATTAGGTTTCTTGGTACGAAACCTAATACCTATATATACTCAAAATATTCCAATAGTATTCGTATTTGAGTCGTTCAAGGGTACTCATTACTATTATAACTAACTAAATCTAGAAGCTTCTTAACTAACTAAATCTAGAAGCTTCTTAACTAATTGAAGTTGTTATAGGTTTAATACTTGTATATAAACACCACCACCCCATCAATAAGATTCATTCGATTCTTGCCATCTTCATCATCTTAGCTCCATACATTGAATCTCTCGTTCTTTGTTTCGATAAGAAGGAACAGAGGAGGGTCAGAATGAATCCAGAACAACCACGGAAATCAGCCTTCGTGGGAACGTTTAATCCGCGCACGATCAGACTGACGGGTTGGGTTCAAGGACGGGCGTAATCAATTCTCATCGATAGTGGGAGTACCCACAACTTTATCCAGGAATTGGTGGTAAATCGGTTGGGGTTCGAAGTACTGGTGCTACCGGAGTTCCGATTTTTCATCGGTAGCAGGGAGTACCTGGTTTGTAAGGAGGTGTGCAGACGAATCACTATTACAATACAGAACACAATAATTGTGAAGGATTTGTTTGTATTACCAATGGGAGGTGCGAACATCGTGCTCGGAATTCAGTGGTTAGAAAAATTGGGCGCAGTTATGACAAACCACAAGGAACTGACCTTGGAATTCATCGACGGAAATAAGAAGGTGCTATTACAAGGCGATCCTCACCAGTCTGAATCGGAATTTATTATATCAGGCCTACGTCGATTAGTGGCTAGAAATGAAGTGGCTTACTTCTGCCATTTGAGAAGTAAAAACCTCGACCTAGGGGAAACCAGTTCAGTTCCAGGTTTAGCAGAGGTGCTAGCAGAATTCAAGGACGTATTGGCTGAGCCGGAAGGACTACCACCAGACCGAATAACAAATCATCGAATTGGGATGATACCAGGGTCCAAGCCGATGAACGTTCACCCCTATCGTTACCCGCACTATCAGAAGAACGAGATTGAGAAACTAACAATCGAAATGCTAAATCAAGAGCTGATCAGACATAGTGTAAGCCCATTTTCATCGCAGATGTTGCTAATAAAGAAAAAAGACGACAGTTGGCGATTTTGCATAGACTACAGGGCGCTGAACACAATCACCATCCGGGATAGATTCTCGATCCCGACCATGGACGAATTACTTGATGAGCTTCATAGGGCAGCGATGTTTTCAAAATTAGACCTCCGTGCGGGGTATCATCAGATCCGAATTGCCGGAGAAGACATTGAAAAATCGGCATTTCGTACGCACCAGAGACACTTCGAGTTCACGGTCATGCCATTCGGTCTATGGTACAAGAAAATCAAAGAAACTGGGTTGAATTACTAGCATGGACGGAGCTATGGTATAACACTATTACTATTAAAACATTAAACTAAGTATTACTCCTTAATTAAAATTTAATTAAACTAAATATTAGTCATAGTTTAATTAAATTAAGTGTTGATATTACTAATGAAGTTTATTTCAGGTTAATGGACCAAGCCCAAAACTCAGATCCGGCCCAGAAATGAAATAAAAGATATTTGATGGTGAAAGGATCAAGTTGCAAATATTAATTAGTTTTGAGCTGTAATAAAATAGGAAACTTTATAAATAGATTTTGTAAAACTTACATTTAAATCAATTCAAACAAAATCAATTTTCCCTCTTTTCGGTTAAACAAACAGTTTCAGTTTTCTTCCTCAATCTCCTTCCCCTCCTTCCCGTCGTTCTCCATCTGGTGATCCCCGGCCTATCGTCGGAGATACTGGACTAATTTTCGCGTTATATGGTATCATTGGTCGACTCTGGGAACTCGCTGCTGCTTTCATTCTCTCCAGTGCGCTACAAACTCTGATTTCATGGATGCTGAAAAAGAAACAAGCACAGAGATGGAAGCTTCTGTTGTGATTGAAAAAAAGCCATTTGATCTGGAAACAGCATTTACAACCAGGTCATCTGTATATTTTTTACATTCTAGCGATAATCCGAGTGATAAGATTGTAAATGACCTCCTTAAAGGTCAATCAAACTACCCAACCTGGTCCAAAGATATGAAACTTTGGCTAGTAACCAGGAGAAAGCAGAAATTTATTAATGGAAAAGTCTCCAGGCCTAAGGATGAAAACTCAGAAGAGTTTGAGGCCTGGGAGACAGTAAATGGGGTAGTTTTTTCTTGGATTATTAATGCTTGTGATAAAAACATAGCAGCCTCTATTAGATCTGCTGAGAGTGCTTATGAAGCCTGGGAAATTTTAAAAATAAGGTACAGCCAAGGGCAAGCACCTCTGAGGTTTCAAATTGGTCAAGAATTGGCCAATTTATTTCAAGGAGACATGTCAGTGAGTGATTACTATATAAAGTTAAAATCAGCTTGGGATGCCTTGCAAGATATCAGTAAAATAAAGAAATGTACATGTGGTGTTTGCACATGTGGAGCTATTGAATCTTGGGAAGAAGAGGTTGAACAAGACAAAGTGGTTAAATTCCTTCTAGGTTTAAATGAGGAGTTTTTAAATGTAAGAAGCCAAATATTGGCTGGAAAAGAAATCCCAAATATGGATTCTGCCTTTTCAACAGTAATTACTGATGAAAAGCAAAGAGGGGTCACCATTAAAAAAATTATAGTTATGAAAGTACCCCCATGGACAGTGTTATGGCTGTAAGAAAGGTTTCTAATATTAAGAATGGGCCTTTCAACTCTGAAATGTATAAATTCAGTAGAAAAGGAATTAAACTCAATTTAAAAATCAGATGTGACCATTGCTGGTTTTATGGTCACACTAAAGATTCATGTTATCATCTGACTGGATATCCTTCTGAGAAAGATGCAGCTAAAAATTCTTTCTCTGCTGCTAAGAAGTTCAAAACAGAGCATGCTAGTTCAGCTATCACACACACCATTACTGATGAGGAATACAAAATCATGCAAAACATGTTCCTGAAAAATACAGGTACTTTTTTCAATGATATTAAAACTAATTTAGCTTGTTTTGCATATAAATCTTCTAATTTTAAATGGATTTGTGATAGTGGTGCCTCACAACATATGTGTGGAAACAAAGAGTTTTTTTGTTAATCTTAGACCTTCAAATAAAATTAGAAGAGTCTTATTACCTAATGGAGATTGTTTTTTAATTGAACAAGTTGGAGAAATCATACTTTCTCCAACAATAACTTTAAAAAATGTATATTATATTCCAGACTTCAAACTAAATTTGATTTCTCTATATAGGATCATTGAAGATATGGATATATGTATTTTTTTTAATAAAAAACACTGTTTTTTTCAGGATCCTCACAGCAAGGATCTGATTGGACAGGGTAGTGCTGAAAATGGGGTTTATACATTTGATAAAGAGGAAGTTTGTTGTGTTTCTCAAGACATCATATGATAAACTTAGAATGTTAGCTGAAAATTCATGTAATAGCATTAGTTTTTCAAACAATTCTAAATCAAATAAAGAAATCATTTCTCTATGTGATATATGTCCTTTGGCCAAACAACAAAAATTATCATACCCAAAGAGTATATCTCAAAGTAAAAACTGTTTTGACCTCATTCATGTTGACATTTGGGGAAAGTTTCCAATACCAACATTAGATCAAAATTTTATTTTCTAACCATAGTAGAAGATAAAAGTAGAACAACTTGGATTTATTTAATGAAAGATAAAACCAAAGTCTTTGAGATAATTAATTTTTTTATCAAAATGGTTAAAACCCAATTTAATACTGTTTTTAAAACCTTAAGGAGTGATAATGGGTTAGAATTTACTTCTTTAAAATTTGATAAACTACTAAAAGAGAATGGTATAATCCATCAATTCTCTTGCCCCTACTCTCCTCAACAAAATAGTAAAGTTGAGAGAAAACACAAAGACCTATTAAATATTGCTAGGGCAATTAAATTACAAGCTGCCCTTCCAATCAAGTTTTGGGGTTTTTGTATTTTAGGAGCAACTTACATAATTAATAGGACTTGCTCTAAGTCTTTAGAAAATAAAACACCATTTGAGATTCTAAATAAGAAAAAACCTAACATCATGTTAACAAAGACAATTGGATGTCTTTGTTATTATGATAATACCAACAGATAACATAAGTTTTCTGTAAGGGCAAAAAGAGGTGTTTTTTTAGGGTATCCACAAGGAACAAAAGGATATACAATCCTAGATATTGAATCTCAAAGAATAGTAATAAGTAGAAATGTTACTTTTAAGGAAATGGTATTTCCTTTTAAAACAATTAAAGAAGTTCTTTTAAAAGAAAATCAAAACAAATGTATCTTTAATGATTTTATCTCAAAGATTTATGAAAACAATCATAATCTAAAAAATCAGATTATAAATAAATTTTCTGATATAAAGGATGATAGAACTAAAGAAGTATTAGACAATAATCTAATACAAAACAAGAATGATAATTCTGAGTTCATTATAGATGATGAGATTGCATCTAAAAATGATAAATTAATACACAAATCTTCAAAAAATAAAATACTATATAAACAAGGTAAATGATCTTGACATATCAGTTTCGAATGATGAAGTAGTTTATGATTTAAATATAGATAATACAGGTACATCTCCTGAGTTTAATGACTTAGAAATTTCAGAGAAAAACTCTGATAAAAACATCTCCCCTGAGTCATTAAAATCAGGAGAAAGTTCAGAGAAAAACACTGAGATTTCAGATAGAAACAGCTCCCCTGGGTCATTAAATTCCAGTGAAGGTGTGCAGAACACTAACATCAGTGTTCTATCAAATTCAGGCATACAAAACCCTCACATAGAAGGTTCTGATTGCTTAGATAATGATGCTATTAAAAAAAATAAACAGTCATTAGATGTAATGACTGAAACAACATCTCAAACAGATGTGCAGTTAAATGAAGCTAATTCTGAAAAACAAAATATCACACAAATTAGAAAATCAACTAGAGCACAACATTCATCTAAAAATAAAGATTTTTATTATAAAAAGGATAGTGATTATGATAGTGCCAATTGTAGCACTAATCACTCATTAAACAAATACATATCATATAAAAAGATAAATAAGAAGAAAAAGGAATATTTAAGAAAAATTTCTATGAGTAATGAACCTCATAGTTATGGAAAAGCTTCTAAAAACCCAAATTGGGTAGAAGCCATGGAAAAAGAAATGCAAGCCCTTTTGCTAAACAAAACATGGGACTTGGTATCTCTTCCACCCACAAGAAAACCCATTGGATCTAAATGGGTTTTTAAAATCAAATATGATCAAAATGGGGAAATAAATAGATACAAAGCTAGGTTAGTGGCTCAGGGATTTTCCCAAATAGAAGGTTTTGACTATTATCATACCTTTGCTCCAGTAGCTAAAATAACAACCATTAAAATACTAATCACAGTAGCTACTACAAAAAATTGGAATTTACATCAAATTGATGTAAATAATGCCTTTTTATATGGTGATCTGAATGAGGATATATATATGAAACCCCCACCTGGCTTTCTTAAAAAAGAAGACCAAAGGGTATGTAAGTTAAAAAAGTCCTTGTATGGACTAAAACAAGCTTCTAGGCAATGGTTTGCCAAGCTTAAAGATACATTACTGAAAATGAATTTTAAACAATCATTTTCAGACTACTCCTTTTTCATTAAAGAGTCCACTGAATTTGTTCTATACTTAGTAATATATGTGGATGATATTGTAATTACAGGAAATAATGAGAAGGAAATAGAAAAACTGAAAAAAGATCTGAAAATATATTTTAATCTAAAAGATCTAGGAAAACTACATTATTTCCTAGGAATTGAAGTATCTTATTCAGATCATGGAGTTTTTTATCTCAAAGAAAATATACCCTAGACATTCTAAATGAGAATGGACTACTAGGGAGTAAACCATCAAAAATACCAATTGAAAAACAAGATTGGAGACAAGATGAAACAAAACCATTAAAAGATCCTTTTAAATATAGAAGATTAATTGGAAAACTAATCTATCTAAATACAACAAGGCCTGATATTACCTTTGCTGTTAGGACCCTAAGTCAATTCATGGAGAAACCCACTGAATTACATATGGATGCCATTTTTAAACTCTTAAGGTATCTTAAAAAATCTCCAGGACAAGGAATTATGATAACCAACAATAAACCTCTTATATAAGAGGATATTGTGATGCTGATTGGGGTTCATGCACCCTAACCAGGAGGTCAGTAACAGGCTTTTGTGTTCTTCTAGGAGATTCTTTAATCTCATGGAAGTCGAAAAAACAAGAACTGGTCTCTCAGTCATCAGCAGAGGCTGAATACAGGGCAATGGCTAAACTTTCAAGTGAGATAACATGGGTAAATCAATTGCTAAATGAACTGAGAGTTTACAATAATAAACCAGTTCAAATATTTTGTGATAATATAGCTGCCATACATATAGCAGAAAACCCTGTGTTTCATGAAAGAACCAAACACATTGAAAGAGATTGCCATTTTACAAGAGAGAAATTAGAAAAAGGTCTAATTACCTTAAAATCAATTGGTACTAATGACCAATTAGCAAACATCTTCACCAAAGGAGTTGGAGAGATAGAAATGAGTAATACATTGTTCAAACTAGGTATAATAGATATTTATGCCTAGCTTGAGGGGGGAGTATTAGTATTAAAATATTAAACTAAATATTACTCCCTAATTAAATTTTAATTAAACTAAATATTAGTCATAGTTTAATTAAATTAAGTGTTGATATTACTAATGAAGTCTATTTCAGGTTAATGGACCAAGCCCAAAACTCAGATCCGGCCCAGAAATGAAATAAAAGATATTTGATGGTGAAAGGATCAAGTTACAAATATTAATTAGTTTTGGGCTGTAATAAAATAGAAAACTTTATAAATAGAATTTGTAAAACTTACATTCAATTAATTCAAACAAAATCATTTTTCCCTCTTTCGGTTAATCAAACTGTTACAGTTTTCTTTCTCAATCTTCTTCCCCTCCTTCCCGTCGTTCTCCATCTGGTGATCCCCGGCCTATCGTCGGAGATACTGGACTAATTTTCGTGTTATATTCTTACTTTCAAGTTTCATCCATGATCTTAATGTAAACTTACCTTAACAAAATAAAAATTAATCCATAATTTAGTTATTTCATTGAATGATGTGCAGAGGAGTGACATTAAAGTTGTGTGTTCAGAAGCACTCTTAATGAGAAGGGAGGGAATATGATATGATTTTCCCAATACATATATCATTTACATATATAATCTGATTAACCTGCATAATTGCATATTAATCCTCCGACCTTTCCCCTATTATTTTGATTCCCATGTACCTGCAAACACGCACAGTCACACATTAACCCCGACAATATTGTAAATAAAAACAAAACGAAATTGAATTTGACAGACCTTCCGAGCATCATGACGGTGGCCTGAGGATTCGTGCCGGGGGAGGAATGAAAAGTCGAGCCATCGATAACCCTGAGACCATCTGCACCAATAACTCTATAATCTGAGTCGACGACCTCATTAGTCCGACAGCCACCGTGATAATGCCAGATGGTCATCACCGTGTCTTTACAGTACTGCTCCAACGAAACCGAGTCGTTGGAGTGTCTGGGAAGTAGATTCATCGGGTAACCAGCAGTTATATTCATCATATTTTGTACTGAAAGACCCGCGTACCGGAATCTCGAGAAGGCTTTGGAGTCGATCACTTTCTCTATGGTCTTCAACCCTTCCACGCATCTACGTAGATCTTCCGGGTCTTTGAAGTAGTTGAATTTTACCTTCGGGTTCTTACCCGGGTTCCGACTGATCACCTTAAGGTCACCTTTAGAGACTGGGCCGATCACCTTCTCCAGCAGGAATCCGCCTCGGAAGGATGAGGTTGGCAGGGCTTTCAAGGTTTCGATGGCTTTGGCTATTGCCTCCGGTGTTTTTTGTTTTGGTTGGACCGTCTGAGGCGACAACATACCGAAATCAGTTGCGACACCGGCGAAGTTGGAACCACTGGCTCCTTCAATGTAGGTGCCTAGGCGAGTGATCCCCACCACCCGAATGAGAGAGATCTCGACAGGAACCGGGGAGGGTACGAAGATCGCGTTCATGGGGTTATCCGACATTCCTTGCCCGACCAATGGTTGCTCTACCATCATGTTGATGCCTAATGATTTGAGTTGCTCCGATGGGCCAACGCCGCTGAGAATCAGCAGTTGTGGACTACCTAAAGCACCTGCGGAAATAACGATCTCGCTCTTGGGATCTTTCTTCAGATACACCCGGTGCTTCTTTCCCGTCCCGTCTTGGAAAACCACGCCGTGTGCCTTCGGGATTTTTCTACCTGCATGGGTACCCGTATCCAATTTATTTTATCAGTATATTAGTATTCGACGCGCGTTGGGTGCGGTTCTCGCCGGCGCGGTTCGGTGCGTCGACGAGATGCAGCCACCCATCCGCTTCGAATGTTTCGTAGCAGTCCACCCAAAACTCATGAACCGTGCCACGAAATCTGCGAACCATACCCATTTTTAACGAAATCCGCGAACCCGCGCCAATGAAGTTCACGGCGGCGATGACGTGCGGTTCGTCGTCGCCGCCGTTGGATGTGAATTAAATCACATCCGGAGGATAACCGCACTGGGTTTCAGAACCCAGTGTATTAGTATATACCTTTGTACTTGAAGAGAATCCGGTGGACGGTGGCGTGAAGCAAAACGGTTAGATTATCAGGCTCAGAGTACCGGAGCAAATCTGCCGCACTGTGTCGATGACCACTCTGATCGAATATAGAACCGCCAATTTTAGTACCGTAAACATGATCGAAGGTGTATCCATTGAAAGGTTCAACTCCGACTTCCAAAAGTCCATCTCTCATCGCCGACTGCCACTGAAGCATGACGGGCTCATTTACGACAACTTTCTCAACCCAGTCATACGATTCATTGACCAGCTTTGCATCCCATCCCGTTTCGGCAATGTAGTCTGCACTGGCATGTGTGTAGAACCCTGCATTCAGACAACTTCCACCTCCGAGAACTCGAGCTCTCGCGTTGATAACCCCATCTTCCGATATAAACCTCTGCGACGCGGAAGAAGGCGACGTATCGGAAAGTGTCTCGATGAACGATGCTTCGTTGGATATATTCTTGTTTCCATAGGGAGTACCTCCACGTTCGAGGAGGAGTACGGTGTAGTTTTTCGACAGAGTTGCTGCAAGTGGGCAACCTGAAGTCCCTCCTCCGATGACGATGTAGTCGTACTCCAACCTATCAGCTGGTCCAGACTTTGCTTGGTGGAGGAACGAATATTTGGGACCTGAAAATCAAAATGAAAATACATGTAAAAACATGATCGCATGCAAAATCAAACCACATTATCCATACCTGCTTCTCCACGGTAGGTTTGGAAAGACATGAAGAAGAAGAAAAGAGTAATGTGCAGAGCTGGTTTGCCTATTTCCGCCATTTCCGACCTTGGAAGAAACACACAAGATAAAAACGCAATAGCATCACTCTTCATTTTATAATACATCATATTCACTTGTTGTCTTGTTCTAAATTTTATGAAAATTAAGTACTCAAATTCTGAATTTTCAAAAATCTATTTATATTCCCAAGTTCCATCGTTATAACTACTGTCATTTAAAAATTATAGTCTAAATCTTCCAATAATATTTTACTAATTACCCACGTCATATACCAATATGAATTTTTATTTCCTACCCTCCTCCAGATTCCAGTCCTTCGTCAAGAGTAGATATTTGTTATTTATTTATTGGTTGGTTGGTTGGTCGATTATTTCGATCGGTACAATCGAACCCTATCCTAACCCTACATACAGGTCACACAATACAGCGAGTGATATTAAATAGGAGATTTATTGATGCAACACTTCAAGTTGCAGAAGCCAGAAGAGATAGATATACCATATATAGTTAAGTTTTAAAGTTGGAACTAGAATTAGATTCTTCCATCGACATTACCAATTTACCAGTGTGAACAAAAAAGCAATTGATCAAGTTTATTTAGTTATTCCAACATACATAGCAATTTCTTTCGATCAGTCTGTGCATTGTGATGTATATTTTAACTCTGTTTCTCTATGTATGTCTCTGTGTACAACTACCAACTACTGACAAGCTGATGCAACCAACGATTAGTGAATTCTGGAACTTCATAATTTCCATTGCTATTATTTGATTTAACGTCGACCGATACTGATGGATATTGATTTTTAAGCTTGTTTGATTTCTAAGATTTGTCGATGTGTGACACGTGGAAAGTATTCAGATGAGTTATAAATCACCATCGTCACGATTCTGAAGCAGTCTGCAAAATATGCATTTACTGAGTCGCTCAGTAATGCATGCAGGGAAAGCTGATCCACCAATCACCGTATATTTAGGCATTCAATCCACATTAATTCCGATGACAGATAATTCAATAGTTTTTTTTTTTTACCTAATGGACCAGCTTTTTAATGACCTTTTTTAGATTCACGAAAACAACATTACATTAATATCAAAAATTGAAAAATCTACACCTTATTCAATTATGATGATCACGATTCACAAACAAGTCTGTAACTTTCCCATGAGAAAAGTAAATACATCAATCAATCAGTATTCAGTAAAGAGAATTGTAAGTCAAGAAAGTTGCTACGACAGAACATGTGCAGATTAAGATAGATGGGATCAGAGTGACATTGAGAAGTTTGCTTACACCCAAATATCCAATTGCCGTTATAGTAACATCTGCTGCAACTCGAGCAAGTGTTCCGGCTTCTGTTGATAAGAGTCCGCCGTTGTAAGTGCCTCGAGAGAGCCGAGAAGACATAACTTGAGATAGAAGCGACAGGTTAACTCCTGATGCAAACAAACAAAAAAGATAATTCAGTAAATTAAACTACTATTGGTAATTCATTTTGACACTGTAATTAAAATTAAGGTTTCTGTTATACCTTCAAGTACTTCGGCCGAGACAAATGTGATTAGTGCCGATATTACATATTGCAGCACGGTATAAGAACTTGTAATATTAAAGCTAAATAGAATCCCAAAAAACAATAATATCTCAGACACTAGCAAAATTTGCCTGCAAAAAAACATCAAGAAAGGAAACAACTCATTAATTCGCAATTTCGATGGGTAACTAAATAGACACAAGTCAAAGTACAGTTCATACCTCTCTTCAAACATGTTGCTGATGTAGCTTCCAACCATGACATTGACCGGAAGAACCGTTAGCCCCAGTAATGCAAGAAACAAAGCCACTGTTCTTGTAGACCAATCGAAGTAGAATGTGCTAATTACACTTGATGAAGAGAGTAGTATTTCCATTGCAAATTTGAGCATGAAATAAATTAACAACTGGACCTTCACAGAGGGTGTCAAAAGTCTATATGCAGATACAATTGATGTAGCTGGTTTGTGTGAATCTTCTGCTGCTTCCTCGCTGTCATCGTAATCCTCATCTTCATCATTTTCCTCAGAATTTCTTCCTAAACTCCCGAGCAAAGGTTCTTTGACGCTAATTTCTTCAACTACACTGCATGACACACCAATTTCTGCAAGGGAAATTAATTATCAAATGAACATTAACAGACTCCAATTGCAAATTTCAAAAATTATAGTATTACCAACATCGCCTTGAGGGGGTAAGTCATCATATTCAATTTGTCGAGGTGGTTCTTTAAAGAAGATTGACAATAAAATCAAATAAAAAAGCCAAGAAAAGGCCATGACCCATCCTGGCATTGTGTTTGTGTTAATTGAGATATTGTATATCTTGAAGTCTAACTGGAGAAATCCAGCAAGAGCAGGGCCAAAAGCCATTCCAAGAGCACTTGCACTGACAAAACCAGCAGATGCTTTCATTCGTTGTTTACGCGGTACACAATCACTGATGTAACGCCGATTAACAGCTCTTGCAGAGCCCAATCTGTGACGGAACAGATCATAGGGAACTTCAGTGGATGTCGAAAGAAGAAGAAGAAGAAATATATATTTATACACTTACCCACAGAGAAGACGACCGATCAAAAGTAGAGCAATTGAATTAGCATCATAAGCCAATGCGTACATAATGTTACCAAAAAAAAGCGTGATGCTACTGAAAATAAGTGGCTGAAAATATGATTTATTTGACCATGCACTGAAATAGACTGATGAAAAAATCTGGGCAACAGCCATCGATCCAATTATGATACCACACACTGTTGCTGCAGCCCCCAGGCTTAGTGCATATTCATCTGCTGTTGGGACTATGATGTAGGTGTTAACCATATAAAGAAAAGTATTTGCCAAGTTAAGAAGAAGAGATATAAAATGATAGTCTTGGTCATCATCAGTGGTAGAATCGACTTCAATGGTACGTGGATCTTCTTGCAGAATCAGTGCATTCTGACCTAAAAATTGGATCAAGCTTGTTGTATGTGTCACCTTATCCACAGCTTTCTTTATCGATTCGATAATTGGATCCTACATTTATATGGTTCTAAATGGTGAATTACTCAATTTCAATTGAATATGAAATTTTTACAAATGATCTTGAGGTGTTTGGTACCTTTAAAACACTAGAAGGTTGATCATAGATTGATAAAAAACTTCCTGGGTTATCTTGTAGTTCTACAAGATTACGAGATAAGGCTCCTATAACAGCACCTATACCCTGCAATAATAATTCATATCTGTTCAAAATCAAATAATAGGAGAGTGGAGATTAGCATGAGTGCAAAAAGAAACATTACCACATGCTTGAATACTTGCTGAATCTGAGAATAAGGATGGTTTGATCGAGTTGTAACATAGTGATCGGTAAATTTGTATCCAAATCGTTTATCGAATTTCTTCATTATTTTGCGAATACCTGTTGCATTGAGATTAACAAATCTGAGAAGTTTTAAGAGATCTGACCCTATCTCTCTGTACCCTTCTCGGAATCGATCAGCTTGTTGTGGATCATAAATCTGAGGAAGAGCCTTTCGTTGCTCATTTAATTTATCAATCCTGGTTGCAAACAGGCCTTGTTGTTTCAGTATAAACATTACAATCTTTTCGATCTGGAAAAAAAAAATTTCAATATTGGCAAAGAAAATTGAGAATAATCTGAAAGAAAATGACGCAGATTATACAAGGCAGTAGAAATCACATGCCTGATCATCAAGCATTCTTGAAAACTCTTTGAAAAGAATCCGACGGTCGTCCGGAGATCCATTGATGGATTGTGCATATTGCTTCACTTTCTTTTTCATCAGTTTGTAGTTGATATAATATCTGGAGAATCCCATCGAAAATTAAGTAGACGATATCAAGCAATAATATTCATCAAACGAAACTCGATAATGACAATCACATATACGTACCCACTCCATTCTTCAACTTGATCGGCGATCAATCTCTTCCCAAAACGAACCATCTAAGAAGAACAAGAAAATTGTTAAAAGCGGACGCAAAGGGGATGAGAATGATGAATGGATTCCAAAAAATTGGGAAACAGTGATTATAATTATTTATAAAACAAAAAACGATACATCAAACTAACTTCTAGGGCAGAAGATGGGGTGGCGCAACAAGAAATGGAGTGATGTCTGTGTGAGTGAAAACCTAAACGACCCGGCCTCTGAATATAACAGGATTTCCAGATGGCGATGGAAATATAGAATAATAAATAATGAGGAAGACGACACTATTTAAGACAAAAACAAAAACAATTTTATTTATTTATTTATTTATTTATTTTGCGATTTATCCGCCAGTTTCATCTACGGCCGTAGATATTAAAAATTGAAATAAAATCGAAAAAATCAGACAATAATGATATGGACAGCTAAGCAAAAAAACATTAAATATTTAAATACGCCAAATTGGCGGCGGAAGTGCAAAACCCCAAATAATACTTCAATTTGTTTTTCGTTTTGTTTTATTTTAAGTTTTGTAACTTCGTAATTTGTCTTTTTTAAATTAACAACTGATTAAATGAACATGTGTGGCTGGCATTAGTTAGCTATTAATTTAAATTAACGAAGCCTTAGTCAATATCATTTGTCTTCTGTAACACTCAGAACCCAGAAGTCAGGTCTAACATTGAAAAAAAAAGACAATTTTATTTGAGTATTCAATTAATACTTTTTTCATTTAATCTAACAAAATATAAAGATCATGCAAATACAATTCAACCAACATGACTTTGTCACGTGACAACTTAATAATTTTAAAAATAGTGAACCCAAGATAAAATGAACCTGGGCTTAGAGTTAGTTGCCGCAGAAGGAACTGGAAGAACCAGTTACGGTCAGAGAAAAATCTACTGTGGTCAGAGAGCAACGCAGGCAAACTATCAAGAAGAATGATTATATCTATTATTAATTAGCTATAAATTAGTTGTTACAACTTACAATGTAGGACCAAGGGTCAGATTTACATCGGCTATTAGCTCTTTAAATAGCCAGGAATTCCCCAACCCCCGGCTCCGTCAAGGAGAATCCTGCTCGATTACGCTCTCCATCCTCAGGCTTACCACGGCTTGAAGTGAATGGCTCGGTTACACACCGTCAACCACTACCGTGAAAGGTGCGAATGGAGATGGATGGATAGTTTTGGGAGGATTTAATGAAGGGTTAGAAACTATTGGTGGTAGATGTGATATGTTTTATTAATGCTTCTGATTCATGATTTCTAATGAAGTAAGATGTCTTTTTAAAACATCCTTTGTATATCCCTTCATATATCTCTTTCTTTCTACCTGCGTCACTAGATTCAGAAATCCGAAAAGACCAAATGTTTCTTTTTTTTGCTACACTTCCCACCTCTTAATCCTAAGTGCGCGCCAAAACGTTATCATTTAATTTTAGTTGTGTGATAACAATACTCAATATAAGAAAACCATAAAAACACGTCCAGAATTTAAGTATTAAAATTTTGATATTAACAAAAATAATATATGAAATTATGAGTTATTTTCTTAGTACGTATCATTCAAAAAACTTTTATTCCAACAATGTACCTTACTAGTTAGTAGTTACTACTAAGATATCTTTTACGATTTTTTTTGTAAATGGTAAATAATTGATACTTCCATTACCCATGTGGATTAAACATCCAACCTCTTGCATAATAAAAAGATCTTTATCACCACAGCAAGCGGTTAAGGACAAAACCCAGCATTGCTAATTTGTACAAGTTAATTCAAACCACCTTCCAAAGAACATTTAGTTTTTGCTCCCAATACACATTTCTTGAATGAAAAATCTTCAGTTGTTCCATCATTCCTTACAAGAAAAAAACACCGACTTTGTGGAAATAAAGGATGATATCCAATCTGTTCAAAACACAAATTAATAATTAATAACAAAGAGGATGAGAAACATAAATAATGCTATGCAAATTACCTAGGCTGACATAATTTCATTTCCAATAAGTTTAGAAACTAAATAATTGAATGTGCACAAGCTTCTAAGAGAATAGTGGAATGGCAGAATATCATTTTTTGTAGAACTAAGAGTTATCTACCCATTTCAAGGGCGAACTGGAACATTCTATCTACATTCTTTTTTTTTGAAGCAAATCTATCTACATTCTTGATGCAAGGAAGAACAATGGCTGAGAGAATTGATCCACATGAAATCAACAGAAGAGTTTGAAGTTACTGTTTAATCTGATTGTTTCCCATGGACACTGGAATCCACCAATGGAGAACGGAAGATAAAAAGAGAAAGAGAGTAAAAGAAAAGAGAAAATGGGAGATACCTTGGTAAAAATTGGCAAAATATTTTAACTTCCCTCCCCTACTTCACTTGGGTTTTATAAATGATTTATGAAATCGAATCTTCAATTGGGATGCATCATAATCAGAAGCAAATATGGTTCTCTGTATTACAGAAAACACTAAGGCATATTTTGCTACATCAAATATTCAAGATTTTAAACAGGATGCCAGAAACCCACACACTTGAGATTTTGTGCGCTTCGGCACATCTAGAGTGTTCTAGATGCATCAGTGTTTTTTTTTCGTATTTTATATACATAGTTTCATACTTTCATGTAAAATTAAGTTTCATGTATGATTTTGCAAATATAGTAGAGAGAGATCACTAGATAGAATGCTATAGAATAGAGGTTGGGATGACTAGAAGGGAGTACTTGACTGCTGGTTAAAGCATGGCACCTGGAAATGGTACTGAAACTTCTGGAAGCCAAGTTGGTCACCTGGAAATCCAAAGAAATCACAAGCGAGCAATTTTTATTCTTAAAATAAGATGAATTCGGACCAGAATCCATCTGAATCTAACCTTAGCATGCCTAGGGAGATGCACATCTCCCCTGAAACATGCAACACGTGTAGTATATCACTATATCTCAACTCTAGATCTATTACGAGATGAATCTTCTGAATTCACAGAAGAAGGAAAACTACTGAAATCCACCAGTAATAGTCTGGAATCCACCAGATTTCTAGAAGAAAATAAGAACAGAGAAAATAAGGTGTAATACTTTGACAATCAGCAATGAGCAAAAACTGACGATTCTCCTCCTCTTGCATTCTTTAGTAGAAATGGCCCATGTAAGACGTGGCTACATCAACATGACTAGAGGAGTAGAGGTATTGCCTCAGAAGGTTGGTCCCTTACATTGAGTCTTAGAAAATTATTTACATTGAGTCCACCAGAATTGGTGAGACCATGGAAGAGAAAAGAAAGGATTCTAATTTTATCTCCTTACAATTGATCCCTGACACTATCAACATTCAACAGTAGCTCAATGAAATAGTAATAACGATTCTAGATCTAAGATCTAATATATTATAATAAGTTGGAGAGACTTGGAGAATAAAGATAATACTAATTACCATATAAGGAAGGATCATAGCATAATCTTTGTCTGTAACTACTTCATATCTAATGAAAATTTAACTACATATGTAGGGTGTCAAGTATAACTCGGCTCGTTAAGCTCGGGCTCGCGAGCCCAACGAGCCTGAGCAAAAAGCTCTAGCTCGTTAAGCTGTCCAAGCTCGAGCTCGGCTCGTTAAACTAGATGGGCTCGGTAAAAAGTATAAAAAAATATTATATTTAGAAAGAATGGAGATGTAGTACAGATGGTAAAAGGTTTGCTTAGCATGCGAGAGGTCACGGATTCGATCCCCCATGTCTCCAAATTATTTATTTTAACCTGCAGGTTAAGTTCGAGCCCGAGTCTGGCAATTCTTAGAACGAGCTCGAGTCCGAGCCTGGATAACTCCTTAACGAGCCGAGCCCGAACCTAGCTCTATAAGCAAAAGCTCGGCTCGGCTCGTTTGACACCCTATACATATGTAAAAAAAAACTACAAATATAACATTTTCAAATGATCTTATACCTTAATCTCTTTAGCACCTACTCCGATCTTTGCCTCACACTTTGGATGGAAAAGTAAAGCATCCATTACATACGAAGTATTTTCTCTATCTAATGATGAATTAATAGGGTTCCTGGTGCAATATAGAAAGAAATGAGAATTGGCACAAGGTAGCAAAATAACTAAAATTAAAAATAAATTGACAATAATAATCCATTTTCCTAATGATGAAATTATTTGAAATATAATGTTGAATATCCAAAAGTTTTGGCTCAACAATTACTCAGGCAAATACTGATAGTTAAAAGTATCACACCATGCATAACTTACCCATGCAGTATATTTTGTAGCTGACGAAACATAACCTTAAGTGTATTTTCATTTTCGCTGAAACCATTACCAGAAGCCTCAATCTTTGTTTGGTTTCTACGTGCATGAGAAAAATGTTTACCGTTTAGCTTTCCAGTTTTATTATTCTCAAATGAGGCCCAAGATTCCCATTTACCAGACTGATAATTATTTCTTCTAGGTGAAGTGTCTCTTTTATAACGAATTGAATGACCCACAAGTGCTTCATATATATTTTCTTGCTTATTAAAGGTATCCAACTGAAATGAAAAGGAAGAATATACATTTAAAAAATGATATTGTTTGCTTCAGAGCAAAAAAATGAATGAAATAATAGGGAGTTAAAATTAAAACATAAAAAATGAAAATTTCCAATTATAAAACAGACTGGGTACAGAGACAGGCACTTTTTTATTGGTAGAATGAAAGATTTCAATATAAAATGAAAGGCACTGTCCTAAGTTACAATATGATACTTTCCTATACAGCATTACAACTAGTGCTTAAATAACTAATTGAGTAGCCTGACTGCCTGAGGAGGTTGGTCTCCGAAACATGCATAGTGTCTTTTTCCAATTGAAAACAGCAGTCCCTCCTAAAGTCTTCAGACTTAAAGGAGAATCCAATGTCCTTTATGATAGCCAAGATGAAAACTTATGAGGGTCTCAGAGTATGTTACTTTAGTCTTTTTGTTCTTCTCAGATAGGGATGCAAGTTTAAGCCGAAGCTTGCGAGCAGCTCGGGCTTGTCTTGAGCTTGGCTTGATTAGACTCAAACTTGTGACCTAATGAGCCAAGCTCAAGCCTAGCTACTAAGTTTAATAGACCAATAAAACAAGCCCGAGTTGAGCCTTATCAAGCCAAATTCAGCTTGTTTGGAGATAAAATAAGTATAGGGGTGAAAAGATTTTTTTTTAAATATTAATAGAAACTTTATAAAAAGGTTTTATTTCATCTCACTTAAAAATTAAATCAACTTATACAATTAAATCATTGGTATGCTTAACAATAACATATTTTTAGTTTCTTAAAGGTTGTGAGTTCGATTCTTATATAATGTATTTTTTTTTATTCTCAAACAAGCAAGCTTCAAGCTGAGCCAAGCATATTAAGCCTCAAGCTTAGGCTTGCTTGCTTGTTAACAAAATAAGCCAAGTCAGGTTTGTTTAACTCAAACTTATCAAGCTCAATCTCGGCTCATTTGAAAAACTAACGAGCCAAGCCAATCTTGACTCTATTAAGTCAAGCTTAAACTGATTTGCATCCCTACTCTCAGACCAGAGATGCCAAGAAACACAGCCTGGGGAGTTCCAGAGCAGTCCCAAAGGTGGGGTTTTATTAGTGAATTTCTAACAGCTTACAATAAGGTCTCCTAATCTAATATCTGGCCAGGACTGTGGAAGTGGTGATGTTGGCTAATTTCCAGAAGGAATTATTTAATATTTCAGCTAGTGTCAATAGGACAGTTCTTGAATATGAACAATTGAAGAGGAGATGTGCTATATTTTCCTCTGCTTGGGTGGTGCATAGGAGGCATTCAGTTGGAATTTACCAAAATCTTTAGAATGTGCTGAGATGTTTCCAATTTATTATCCATAGCATTATGAAGAATTTTGTTGACATGTTGGACCATATCCCTTTGGCAATGAGATCTGTATGGCTTCTTTCCCTAAGTGTTTCAGCAAATTCCCCAAGTTATCTCGAGGGGAAGCCCACTCTTCACCCAATATTATACCCTAATATGCATTCCATACAAGTTTCAATATCCTCCTTTGCTGTCCACATTGCCACCTTTCACTTCTGGATTGGGAATGAAAGCTGAGTTGGGAATGGTTCTTGAACACTTATCGGGGCAGAGAGATCCTCTTCTTTGAACTGACCTGATTATATACTTTCTTGCTGTGGCGCCTACGTGGCCAGGGGTTATGATCTCCATCCAAATCAGCAAATAGATCAGTGTTAAAGGCCTCCTCCTCAATGGACTGGGCCTCTGTTCCTCATCCAGTGGATCCAAGATCTCCTCCAAGACGGGTCTGGATCGGGTCTGTAACCAATAGCAGGGAAGGCCTTGCGACTGGCACGATCGCACAACTCTGAGATTTAGCAGTAGGAGCATGGACTGGACCAACAATTACCGTAGGAGAATGAACCGGGCCAGTTGTACCTTCCACCCTACTGTGAACCACATCGGCGGAGATATCGGCGGAGCCTCCACACGATTCTTTCTAAACCGACGACCCTTAGTCTGTCTCACTTCCATAATAGGCATGTTGGGAGAATTGATTGGGATCAGACCTTCATTCAAGCACGCATTGGTGGTGTGTCCAAAGCGACAACATTTGTGACATTGCCCAGACTAAACTTATATCTGACATGGAATAATTGAACCACCTCCTCACCATCCCTCTCGACGATCATCAGAATAATATCTGACATTGGTGGCATGTCCACAACCTCTTTGGTCCCATATGAGGACCAGTCAAAAATACCCATTGAGGAATGCTTTTGATTTTTGAGTACATCACGGTACACCAATTCAGAATCATCTCTACTCATGTAATGAATCTTGGCTTCATCAGAGAGAGAACAGAGAAGGGCACACTTACAGTGGATCACATCTCAGACACTCTACAGAAGGCAGATATTTTGAGTTTTGACTATGGCATTGAGACCAAAACCCTTCAGGGAACTGCAATGCAAACTTTTCAGAGAAGCTCCATAAGTCTGAGGGGACATGTTAATGAGTAATTTAGATGTTGTTACTCTAGATAATTAAGTTAGGACTTTTATGTAATTACTATCTTAGTTTTATTTTTCTGTTGTTAGTAATCCACTACCAAAGATAGTTGAGATCTACTTTTCCTTTTGATGTAATCCTTTATATAGGTCACTGCCGTGATGGAATCAAATATGGTCCATACCAATCTTGCTAGGTTAGCCACCAACACTCCCGATTATCTAATATTTCCAACAACTATATTTGTCGCAAAAGTGAAACCTCCTATGAATTTAGGATTTGTATTTCTGCAGTTGTGTAACTTGTGTTCTCCTTATGAATCTCTTGCTTGAAGGACAAACTTGAGTTCTTTTGGATCGCTTTAATGCTAGTATGATCGCACACCCAAGTACATGGATGAGAGATAACAACGCAAATTTATCGAACATATTTGTTAATAAGTAATTAAGCAATAATTACGTTTATATAGTTTTTAGGCTATTTCTGTAATTAATTAGATAGCTTTACTTTCTGTTTTACTTTATGTTTGTAATCCACTACCTAAGATAGTTGAGATCTACTTTTGTAATTCCTTTATATAGGGCAGTGCCCTCATTGAATGAATCACGGTTCATACCAATATCTCTTAGGTAGCCACTACATTACTCACTAAATATCCATATGGTATCATCACCGGAACGATCCTCCGATCAATCCGACCAATCTTCCGCTGCAAGAATGACTACCAAGCAGACTGGAGAGAATTCGTCACTGCCTGCTCACACTGATGTGTAGACAAAGGCTCCCAAATGCGTCAAACTAATTGGCGACAACTTTTTCAGTTGGAAGGCCACATTTGTTGCGGCGCTCAAAGGATTACGTCTCATTCCCTATCTAGAAGGAAATGTGACTTTGATACCCGACTCTGTCCAAGAACAACAGGATCAACTCATCATGAGTTGGATCCTATCGGCCGTTTCTGCAACGATCCAGCTGAAAATAGCTTCTATGACCACGTCGGCGCTTATGTGGAAGAAGTTGGAGAGGATGTACTCCGCTGGATCAGAAACCAGGATGCTCCTTCTTCGACATAAGCTTCAGTCAGTACGCAAGGGGTCAATGTCTGTGAGTGAGTATGTCAATAGCATCACTATGATGAATGATCAGCTTGCGGCTGCCGGAGACACTCTGAAGGACTCCCATCTCATACTTATCGCGCTTGGAGGTCTTGGATCAGACTATGAGTCCTTCAGAACATCAATCACCACTCGCTTTGATCATGCGATGACATTTGATGACTTCACAGATCTTGCGATGGATTTCGAATCGTCTATGAAGCCAGAAGAAGTTGTTGCTATTCAAGCAAATATAGCAACAAAAACCAAAGGAAGCGGTGACTTGCCAGATCTGTGGCAAGAAAAATCACTCTGCTCTTAACTGCTTCAACAGAATCAATATCTCTAATTTTCATCCCCAACATAATCGGCAATTGTCTCCTCAAGGTCCTGCATTTGTATCTAATAATGCAGGTTCAGGACACAATAAAGGAAATCCTTCCGCAAATTTTGCAGGGGCTGGGGGAGCTATGTCAAGCTGATATCCAGACACAGGTTCGACTCATCACATTACTCCTAATAACAGTACTTACTGCTGGTGGTCAGGCAATGCCAATCACCAGATCTGGTGACTCGATTGGACAGTGTAATGGCTCGACATTCTGTCTAAAAGAAATGCTAGTAGTTCCTCAAGCTACTAAGAATCTGTTATCTGTTAGAAAGTTGTGGACAGATAATAATGTGATTGTTGATTTTAATAAACAGAATGTAAGAATCAAGGATCGGGTCAGTAACAAGGTACTTGCTGAAGGAGGAGTGGAGGGAGATAGAGTCAATGCTGGCTAAAGGAGGTTCCACTGATCTGTGGCATTGTCGCTTTTGACACTTACACACCAAGGCAGTGGATGAGCTAATTAGAGATCAGCTAATAAAATTAAGTTATAAAACGTCTAAGGATTGTGAAGCTTGTATGTTGGGAAAGTCACATGCATTTCCACATAAACCTAGCAATTATGTGTTTAAATTTCCATTAGAACTTGTTTATGCTGATATTTGGGGTCCATCCCCTGTGGTCTCTATTGAAAGTTTCAAATATTACATTAATTTTGTGGATGCCTATAGCCATTTTAATTGGGTATTTCCAATCACCAGAAAATCTGAAGTAGGGGTTATATTTGAGAAATTCAGGAGATTTGCTGAACTTCAAACTGGATTCAAACTGAAGAAATTCCAGTTTGACAATGCTCTAGAATTCAAAAAAATGACCCCAGCACTATCATCTCTTGGGATCGAACACAGATTTTCCCTACCATATTCTCATCAACAAATGGGAGCTGTGGAGCGAAGGCATCGCCATCTGGTAGACACAGTAGTTACCATGTTGAATTATGCATCTATGCCAAAGACATTCTGGTATTTTGCAGTTCTTACATCATGTCACCTCTATAATAGAAATCCCTCACAAGTTCTGTTGGGAAAATCTCCTCTAGAACATCTGTTTGGGCATACTCCAGAGTATAAGTCACTTATGTTCTTCGGGTCGAAGTGCTTTCCATGTCTTCGAGCTCACCGGGAAGATAAGCTGTCTCCTAAATCTAAAGCATGTATTTTCGTCGGGTATCCACAGAGACAGACAGGATATTTATGCTATGATCCAGTGGAGCACAAACTATTTTCATCCAGGGATGTTCGCTTTATGGAAGGGGATTTCTCTCTGGGTAAAATACTCACCGAAGCTAGGGCAGATGATCCCTCTCCGATGAGGCTCGTTGGCTCAGGAGCTAATCCAAACCGGTCTGGGGAAGTTGGAAGCGGTTCAGTGTCGGCTCAGCATCAGTTAGGGACTCAAATCCCTAATAACAATAATAAACAAAGGGATACGGATCCCGGGTCGGATCAGGAAGTTTTTATTTCGGAAAATCCTAATTCCGAGACAGGGGGAAACACGTCGACTCCGGAAGAAGAAGTCTCAACTCCGGTGAACGTCGAGTTGGCTCCAGACATCCTGTTGTCACCAATTATCCTGGAAGGAAACGACACCGACGGTTTGGCGATCTCTGACTCATTGCTATCACCTGGTGACAACAACTCTGTGGTCTCTTCAGTCTTCGAGCAAAGTGGAAATCTTCCTACAGCAAGGATTGAGGCACCCGCTACCAGAGGTTCTCATGATATAGTGAAGCCTAATCCAAGGTTTGCCCTGTCAGTTGCAACGTGTGAAGTTCCAATTCCTAGGTCTCCAACGGTTGCTTTACAAGACCAGAACTGGAAACAAGCAATGCAGGATGAATTCGAAGCTTTAATGAAGAATTCAACATGGAAGTTAATTCCCAGATCTGAGGAAGATCATGTGATCAACACTAAGTGGGTCTGTCTTTAAAGCGAAACAGAGGGAGGATGGATAAGTGGAGCAGTACAAAGCTCGCTTGATGGCAAATGGCATGAGGCAGGTTGAAGGGTGTGACTACACACAAACCTTCAATCCTGTGGTGAAAGAAAATTCCATCAGATTGGTTCTTACTGTGGCATTCTCTAAAGGGTGGGAGTTAAAGCAGATCGATATCTCCAATGCCTTTCTGCATGAAGGCTGGAGGAAAGGATTGTGGTCACTCAACCAACAGGATTTGCTGACAGAGAATTTCCTGATCATGTATGTCTTCTGCAGAAATCTCTCTATGGATTAAAGCAGTCTCCAAGAATGTGGTATAAAAGGCTTAGGGAATTCTTAGTCACCCTGGGTTTCAAAGAAAGTTACAGTGATCCGTCACTGTTTATTTTGATTCAGGACGGCAAGTTATGTACCTCTTTGCCTATGTGGAGATGACATTGTAGTTAATGGATGTGATCCTGATTTCGTGAAGAAAGTTGTGGAATCCATAGGGAAAGAGTTTGCTCTTAGACAATTGGGAGAACTCAGCTATTTTTAGGCATCCAAGTGAAAAAATGTGAAGAAGGTCTTCATTTGTCTCAGCAACAATATTTGGTAAATTTACTGAAAAACTCGGAATTTGACAATTTCAGGCCTTCTTCCACACCCATGGAATCACTCACAACTGGATTTATTCTCTGAAGAAGAAGTAATCTTCAAGCAAACAGGATACATGAGCATTATTGGGTCGTTACAGTATCTTACTCTAACCAGACCAGATATTCAGTTTGTTGTCAATAAGCTGTCTCAGTTATTATGTGCCCCCAAACCTATTCATTGGAATGCCATGAAGAGGATACTGAGGTTTTTATCAGGAACTCAGAATTATGGGATTATACTTAAAAAAGTAGATGAATTCACAATTTCTGGTTTCTGCGATGCTGATTGGGGTGGAGACACCACAGACAGAAAGAGCCAGACAGGGATGATGGTCTACTTGGGAGATACTCTTGTAGCATGGTCTTCCAAAAAGCAAGACACTCTTGCAAGATCCAGCACTGAAGCTGAATATCGAGCAATTGCTACAGTTGCTGAGAAATTGGAAAGGGTGAGGTCTACTCTTGATAAATTAGGGGTAAAGGTCAGCAGTCCATTGAAGATTTTTACTGACAATAAAAGTGCCTCATTTATTGCTAATAATCCGATTGGTCACATGAAGCTTAAACATGTTGCAATGGATCTTGGCTTCATTAGAGAACAAGGTTCAGGATGCGCCTCTGCGCGATGCCCCACCACCTGGAGCACTTGAGCTTTTGCGCGCAAAAGCGCACCTTTGCGTCAGTGGCATTTTCGTAAATATATATAAAAATAAAAGGTTTTTCATATATTTTTTATATACCTAAAATATATCTACTTCATAAAATATATCAAAATAGTTAAAGTAGTTCAAAACACATAGACTAGTTCAAACTTGAAAATTGAAATACATAATACGATCTATAGGTGATCATGTGTCTTCTTTAGCCGTTTATAGAACAAATGATTTACATCTATAGGTTCAGTTTGGGGTTCACCCTCATTGTTTTCATTAAATTCAGCCATTTCGAAAACCCTAAAAAAATAACAAATTAATTAAAAAAAACACAACCCTAATCTCTGAAATGAGATGGAGAAAAAGATGAAGGAAGATAAAAAATAAAAAATAAAAATCGCATGCTTAGGAATATGCGCCTGGCGCATCTCTCTTCCAAGACGCATCCGCGTATATGCGCGCGCGCATCCGGAACTATGTTAGAGAAAGGACTGAGAAGAGCATACTCACAGTGAACCACATCTCAGGGACCCTACAGAAAGCAGACATACTGACTAAGGCATTGAGACCCAAGGCTTTTAGGGAACTTCAATGCAAACTTGTCAGAGAAGCTCCACAAGTTTGAGGGGGAATGTCAATGAATAATTAAGCAATAATTACGTTTATATAATTTTTAGGCTATTTCTGTAATTAATTAGATAGCTTTACTTTCTGTTTTACTTTATGTTTGTGATCCACTGCCTAAGGTAGTTGAGATCTACTTTTGTAATTCCTTTATATAGGGCAGTGCCCTCATTGAATGAATCACGGTCCATACCAATATCTCTTAGGTAGCCACTACATTACTCACTAAATATCCATAATATTGGATAAAATCCATTAGGCGTAGTGACGGTGGATCTAAAATGTTGTTCAAAGTCTTCAGTCTTCACATTGTGTATATCTTATACGTGTACATGTACAAAGTAACAATGAACTGTGCATGTGCATCATTTTACCAACACCTGCAGAATACATAGTTATACATAGTTTTACATGTGATCGCCTAGGCGATCATGCGGCCTAGCACATGTAGGCGATTGCCTTCATGCGCTAGACGGGTTAGGCGGATGATCCAACCTCCGCTAACCCAAATACCCATTAAGTCTCTTTAAAAAAGAGGGGGTTAGGGTTTTAAAACCCTATTCCTTCATTTTTCTCTCATTTCTCCCATTTTCCTCTTCTTTCTCCCAAATTTCCAGCCACCTATTTTTTTCTCCCACCTCCTCCGGCAACCATCGAGTACAAGCGACGACGACCTCCGGCGAATGTCGTCCGGTCTTCTCCGGCAATCCTCGACCTCTCCCACTCCGACCAGCCCTACTTTTCACTCTGTCCAGCCCTATTTTCCCACTCCGGCCAACCCTATTTTCCACTCCGGCAAGCTCCTAAGTACTAAGATGTAACTCATAAGTACTATTTTATTTTGCTTAAAACTTCTATTTAATTTTGTTTGAGACTTATATTTCATTTTCATGATTATATACATTTTCTATTAATATTTCTGAAAATACAGGTATTTATTGTAATATTAAAAAAAATGCAGGGAAAATTATGCAAAATTCCTCCCATGATTTAGGCGACGCCTAGGCGATCTAGACGTTCATGTGACCCAATCTATCGCATGAATGCCTACTCGCATGTAAAAGCTTGGCAGAATATATTGTGCATGAATGATGTCTAATTACCTTCCTAGAATATAAAATATCAAATGAACCTCCAGTACCAACAGGTGCTTCCATGCCCCATGCCATAGCATCTATAGTACCTACAAGATTATCAGTCTCTTCATGTTTTGCTGCATTTTTAAAGGTTTCAGTCGGTCTCTGCAAAAAAACATGTTTTTAAATTTTAATGAAATGCGTACTTACAAAAAATGTGTTTAACAAATTGTTTTAAATTTACCAGAAAAACTATAAAAAAATATTAAACTGAAGAAAATTATTACGTACAAATGAACAGCCTTGCATAAAAGGAGATGAGATATCGAAATGTTTTCTTTGAAGTCTTATTCCTTTTGAAGCCAAACCACTAAACTGACCAGTTGATGTAAGGCAATTCGCAACCAGAAGCAAATGGTGTTGACTTATATTCCTTCCCAGCTCAGTGGTTGTGTCCTTTAGATTCTGCATTTACCATTTCATGTGAGATTTCAAATTTTAAAAGAATATATCCCAGAAAAAAATAAACTGACCTTTACAAAATAACTCCAACCAGATACAATCCCATAGTGATTATAAACATCACCAACATTATCTGGTTGACTACGATCCCAATCAATCAGTTCCGTTATTGGAATACATGCACTCTGAATTTTATTCCAGAACCTCCTACAACAGTATTTTGAAAAAGAGACCTTTATAAAAAGTTCACCAGATGTGTCCTTGCACAGTCTAGAGTTGGGACCATCATCCCACAAGATATCTACCTTTTCACACTCTTTAAATCCTGAAAACGGTAGAATTATCAATTAGGAGATGTGGGCATGCCAACAATGACAAGAAATTAATGTTACACTTACAAGTTACAACCCAAAAACAATCCATCATTTTAAAAATACTCAAAAATGTACTGAGAGAAAACATTCTACCCTTAATAACAGTCTGAAGCAGAGAAGGAATTAAAATATCTCTTATATCATCAAGTCGATTCCAAAATTCAGAACTTTCTGCTGTTACAGTTAAACACATAGTATCAATGCAACCTGCCTTGTCATCATTTAATTGAGATGTCCTGCATGCGATTTTTTTATAGAGAATAAAATTTCATTAGATAATGAAGTAGGTCTTGACCAGAAATACAAATATTTACAACAAAAAAACATAAAATAGAGGAAAATGTTGTCCTTAAACATCTAGAAATAATTGCCCCAAGTTATGATGGCTCTGACTTGCAGGAAATCAGTTTCAAGGTGGCTGTTCTTCATCACAAAACAGATGCGCACATCTGTTGGAATTGCCTTACAGATCTGTTCCTGTAATAGAGTCATTGCGGCTCTTAGTTCTAATGACCACTATGAAGGAACCTAGGCTTTTGCAGTTACCCCTATCTTCCATGAGATATTATATCCAGCCCCACAATGCAGACAGATCTCAATGTTTCTTCTGGCAGAGAGTATATTTTTCCATTGATAAGTTAATTCCTTCTAAGACAATAAAGAATTGACTAATAGCAACATTTTAATTACTTGAACTCAGAATATTATAAAGGTCAAAAATAATGGAAGAATCCTACCTGCAAGAAAAATTCATTTTGCAAGAAACTTTGTTCACGGTATATTCGGCCAAGTTGCACTTTTTTTCAAGTATATCTATGATGTGCTGAAGTGTTACTTTTCTTTGTTCCATCTCTTGCTGAGTAAAAGATGACAAGAGAAAATAAATAAACTGTTCATAAAAAGGCTAAATAAAAAAATGAAGTGTAAAAATATCTGTCCCAGATTTGGAAAACCTTGCTCAAATGAAAGTGAGAAATCCAAGGGCTAACAGACTCTGGCACCTTCTTCCTAGCATATCTGATATTCACAAAATAAAATATAAAATAGCAGACACGTGAAAAATTAACAGTAAACAAAAAGCTGTCATAAACATTGAATATGATATATTGAAAATTGATACTCACATAATCAAGACAGATTCTGTGATGTCAGAGAGGAAAACTCTTTGAAGATACCTCTGTACTTCCAATGCACCATATTCAAAGCCATACTCCCATCTTTTGAGTTTTTTTGACAACGCAAGATGCACTGATTTACCTTGTGATTTTTCGGACGATTACTAAACACATTCTGCACAATGAAATTAAAATGAGTAAATATAAGAAAGAGTGGATAGGTCTGGCCCATCTTCCTAGTTTTCATTTCTTATTTCCACTTGAAATCTGAGCCATTGTCCTTCATTTAAAATAAAATAATTTAATTTCATCAAAAATGTATATTTTGAAAAATCAATAAGAACTTTTAACAAGAGAAATCACCTTTAAATTCATTAGAGGTGAAGACTTCCCAGTGGTGGTAGCTTGGTCAAGACCACCGTATGCTGCCTCTGAAACAGCACAAGAAGCAATAACACCCACAGGTTGACCACTTTGTGGATATCTACAAGAATTGTCAAAGAATTCCTGAGAATATTTGCTTAAAGGGCATGTCTTCTTGGGAACTTCATTTAAAAACTGCACAACTTGCTGTCCATAAAGATTTCTTAATGTTCCATCATAAGCTTCATAAACATCTCGCATGTGGACCATAAGATTTCGGCTAAGTGCCCAAGGCAATTGAGCATTATCGCTAAAGAAATTGGAACGGGCACATGCGGCATGAAGAAGGCATTCATATGGATTCAAGCCATCGAGAAACGAACTTTCAACAATTGAATAAGTATTTTTTCCTTCAGAAGTCCTTGCATTATCAAACTGCCAAGAAACTGCTGGAATTTGTACACCAAGACAAACAGCTTGTTGTGTTAGTTTGGTTAAGGTACCCTTACTTCCTGAATTTATCATTTGTAAGAAGGAAATCTCCCTGTGTGCAAAATGATTAACAATATTCTGAATATCCTGGAAAACTTCTCTAAATGCACAAACAGGAAGAATTTTCTTGTGTGTAGGATTCAGTTTTGTGCTTTCCATGATTTGCTTTTTACAATTCATGCATGAAAATTCATGATATTCCAAGCAGTTATTGTAAAGATAAATCATCTTAGGGTCTAACATGAAACTTCTAATATGAAAATCATACTTTGCAAGTTCTATTGCATTAGCTACTTGAGTAATCATTTTTTTCCGATTGTATTTATCAGAACAAATATATAAATCTTTTAAAGAAACGCTAAATCCTCGGGAAGAGACCCACTCACAGAGAACTTCTTGTAAAGTATAGAGAGTATCAAGACCTTTATTTCCACAACATTTCAACAAAGCAGAAAAGAAGTCATCAGGTGTATTCTTCAACCAAAATGATTCAGTGCGAGAGAAAATAACTTCGCCATTGCTGATTTTCACTGTTGATTCTAAATCATAATCTAAATTCACTGGTAACAGAGAACTAAATAATTGCCTACCTGTCCATAATGGTAAGCTAGAAAATGGTGATTTAAGAATAGCAGGAAAAATTATATTCTGAGGGCATGACATCAGCAATTGCTGCATCTGAAACTTGTCTACAAAAACATTAGTGTCCATAAGCAAGTAAGCTGCAGTGAGGCTATCATGGCTGAGTGATAATATACTTCTACCATCTTGGCCACTCCATAATTGGTTGTCTAAACTGACAAGTTGATCCAACTCAACTCTACATTGCAATGACTGTGGAACAGCACCGAAAAGAATATCCCCATCAAAATCTCCTTTCAATGGGGAACAACACAATGGATTTAATGCAACGACAGAATTTATTGGAAGGGTTTTCACCTTCAAAGCAATGAGAGAATGTTGATGCACTGAAGGAGGTCTATATATTAAAATAGTGTCACCATCTTCCAAAGGCCTTTTAAAAATATCACCAACTCTAGGTGCAACTGGATGACTAGATTCAATTCCATTGTTCTTAGGAAAATGAAGGGGATACTTCCTCTTCAACTCTTCAATATTAAAAAATGTAACATATTCAGAAATATTCAATCTTCCACAAACATCATATGGAAAGCCAATTTCTCCTAATCTTATTTTGGGGTCACCAACTACAACCATATTGAATGTGTGATCGGATCTCTTTCCAGCAACTGCATTCTTTAACCATTTGGATCCTGATATTTTTGAATCAAACTTTGTTCTCGTTGACTTATTTGTGTGTAGCTGAAATTAAGAAATTAAATGTCAAATAAAAGCATGTGAATGTGACATCTCAAAAAATGAAATAAATAAAATGTACGGATTTCTCACATTTGACGAACTCAAGCAATTAAAAGAATGGTTGGAAACAATTCTGCATATCTCAGAACCACATGTATAAGATTGAAGCTGAAGATCACTGATCTTCTTATTTGAGTTCAGCAAACTTTTATATGCTGTTGTGCGTTGATCCTGTATTCAAATAAGGTTAATTTTTCAAATGGATAAATAGTCAAGAAATCATACAGTAACACCATGTTCTGAAATAAATAAAAACGTCTTACAAAAACTAACTGTGGTCCATTGCCATATGGCAAGGTTACTTCAGAGACACGGTGAGAATTGGATGTAACAGGAAGATAGGATAGAAAAAGTAGATCTCTTCTTGGAACATACTTCTCAATGAAGTGTTTATCTAGTTCTTTTAACAAGTAGAAGGCCTGCAGACACAGTGGGAAGGAATAAATGAAATGAATATAACAAATAGTACGGTCTAGATTCTAGAACAAATAAGTGAAAATTTGACCTCATGACGATAGCTCGTCACGAAGATCTGGTCATAAATAGAAAGAAGAAGAATCACGAGGGATATTAAACTCAAATTAGTTGACTGTAAAGTTTATTTATTAAAGAGAAAACCCCTTAAAAAGTAAAATCGTAAAAATTAAAACCACTTGATAACGTAACGTACAACCAAAATACCAGATAAATTGAAGTATTCGATAAGAAATGAAATAATGACCTCATGCGAGCCTTATCATCATGAAACCACTGGTGAGTTATCACATCCAAACAGTGGGAATTTGTCTTTAATAAACACATAAAACTGGTTATTATATAATTTCTAAAATATTTTTACATGGACATGCAATGTACTTCATTCCAAGCTTTTTCAGATGACCAGGCGATGCCTAGGTGCGCATATTGCATATGCGAGCGCCTGGTCACATATGCGATCCAATATGCGACGTTTTTTTTAATGTATTTTTTTTCAATATACCCCATCCCATGTATTTTCCAGACGAGACGAAAAAACCCTCCGGCGAGGTCACAGGAACTCTGGCGAGATGAGAAGAGAGGAGGAAGATCTGGTTTTCCGTTTTTGGAGATGGGGGAGGGAGGCAACAATCTAATTTTTAGATTTAGGGTTTTCAACTTAAATAGATAGATTATATTTTTATTTAATTGGGGTTTTTTTAAGGTCCTTAAGTTGTTGCAGTATAATTCTTTTCATTATAAAATTTTAAATTTTTAAATTCTTTATTGGGTATATGGGTCGGGTTTAGCCAGATCCGGCTAAGACTCATAAATAGGTGACCCCCCAAATAAGCGATGGGGGGAATGCGCCTGGTCGCATATGTGACCTAATCAAAAACCTTGCTTCATTCTGTAACTTGCATTAATCCCAGTAATAATGCATTAAAACAATAATAAAGATTTTGAAATTTAAATCAATCAAAATGCATTACCTGTGAGGGTGATAAAAACATCTTTGTCCTGTCAGGAAGTTTTAATCCATGTTTGCTTTCAGGGACAAAATCCCAGTAATCACTGGCAATTACATCACTAGGATCTCTACCTTTATATTTATTTGGTAATTTTTCATTTACTTTAATAACAATCGAAAAGCTCTTTCCACAAGGCTCGTCTTTCATAATCTTAAACTTCAATCTAGGATACCAATTATCAATACAACTTTGTGCCTGAAACATGAAAATATTTTGGTAAACAAGACAAATAATAAAAAGGTACAAGGCAGTGCAATAGAGGACTTACTTGACAATTTGAGCAACCATATTTTAATTCTCTCTCTGGCAATCTCTTTACACACTTCTGCACCATGCAACACAAACTACAGTGAAAAGACTAATAAAAACTTATAACAAAGAGATCAAATTGACAAAGAAGTCAGAGTGTCAAAGTCAAACATACAAATAAACGTGCTTCACGGAAAAACATAATGACAGATCCGTTAATTTTTAACGATGGAATGTTTAACCATTGTATTATTTTTTGTAAGAAACTAGCAAAACCTGTCAAACTTCAAACATATTTTTCCAACTACAACATAAGTATTTTTCAAAAAATGGGTAAAAATTATCTAGCTATCTTCCAATTATATCCAGTCTCTTGGTAGAACAATCTGATTCCTAAGGATGTATGGATTCTATTCCATCCCAAATGAACTTATAGGTCAACTTCTTCACCGTCATTCTAGGATTTGTGGCAGCAGCTGGTAAGATAACTCCTTGGGCCCAATAATTAAATTTGTCTACGTACAATAAACATATTCCTTTCCATTGGTTGCAAAGGCTGGACACTTATCTGGTAAATGGAGCCACTTCTATCACTCATTTGATCATTTGATGTATGCAGATGATATCCTAATCTTTTGCAATGCAAATACTAATTCCTTGGGGTCAATTAAGTCCATTTTGGGTGAATTCGCACTATATTATTACAGGTCTAAAGATAAACACAAAGAAGAGCTCAGTCACCTTTTCTAAGGTATGTGAGAACGTAGAACTCCAAAATATTTGTGTCTTCTCAGTTCTCACCAAAAGCTTACCAATCTCCTACTTAGACCGCCACATATCAGGCAAGCAGAAATCATTTAATCAGTGCTGGAAACTAATCCAGTCTATTGAGAACATTTTGGCTAGATGGAGTGGGAAATGTCTGTTATATGGTGGAAGGATCCATTTAGTTAATTGGATTATTGCGAGCAAGTACAGATATTGCCATAGTAAAAATCAGGAAACCAGCCTATAGAATTATATGGGATGGGAGAAAGGAAATCATATGATCACAAATGATCCTCCCCAAGGCTGAAGGTGGATTAGGGGTGAGAGATTCACCAGGGTGGCATATGTAAAAAAGTATTCCAAATTTTGGAAAGTCGATGAGTCAATCCTGGGACAATGGATTTAAAAGAGATACATCAAAGGTAGAATCTGAGAGAACATTCCACCAAGGCCAACCATAGACTCTATCTTCTGGAAATCTATGATGATAGCAAAATAAGATATTGACCAGTGTCTAGAATGCTTGGGTAATTATAGGATACAATGAAGGCGGGTACACCACTGAATACACTAGGGGCATTCACTAAAATCTTGAGAGAAAAGAGACATAAGGACCAACTAGCTGCTGGCATGTGGTCAGAGATGCCTACTAAGTTCTCCATCATATTGTAGAGAATTAAGTGGAACCATCTAACCACCTTCCAAAAATTGAGAGAATGGGGGATTCAATCTCAAATAATCTGCCTCCTATGCAATACACAAGATAAATCTAGATCCCACCTATTTTTCAATTGACCCTATTCTAAAAAAGTCCTATTGGCACTAGCTGAAATTCTGAATAACGCATTCTAAAAATTAGCTAATATTCCAAAGGTTTACACACAAATCCCCCCTTGGAGCCTACTTTGGAATTCCATAGGATGCACTGCTTGGCACCTACGGACTGAAAAAAAGGAGGCTCAAGAAGCACTCCCTAAGGCTGGAAATTCTCATCAGAGAAATCACCAAGAACATCAGTCTATCTTTCAAATATGAGAATTTCAAGAAAGATTGTTGCTCCCAATTGAAGATGGCCACTATGCAACTGTGGGAAACCATCCTCTTGAGGCAACACAGCTAGTTACTTTATCACTAAATGTTAATGCTTAATGCTATATAGGAAAATCAAAAGTGTCTATGAGCTTGCTCATTCTCATCTCATCTATTTTATTTTCAATATATTTGGGGTTTGGGCATTGTCTATCATGATTTTTAATGAGAAAATTTACTTCTTTCAAAAAAAATGTGATGCCCTAAGCCCAAACATTTTTTCTATGGGCTCTAGTAGCTTCCAACATTGGTTATACACATATACTTTATAGTGTTATACAGCTTTCCAGTGATAGGCAAGCCTAGATTGGAGTTAACTGCATTGAAATTAATTGCAAGGAGTTATTTGCAATTATTTCAGTGAGCAATTAATTAAATTATAAGGGAAGATAAGTAAGATGGAGAATATTCTTCATGGGCTAATAATTCATATTGGCCTGCTGGATTAATTAGTTATCAAGAGCTAGGGCACACCTTCCTAGATAACTAATTATAAATAGCATCTAATTTCTCTTGTAAGTGTGCTGGATAATTTCCTGCCGTCTGTAATTCTTGTCACCAAGGGTAGGAGGAACCCAATCACTCCCGAGGAGTAAGCACAGCTGAACCTCGTTAACAAAACATTCTCTTTTGTTGTGTGTTCTTATTTTTCCTTCCACTTTTATTTTTTTCTGATCTGATTACACGTTTCAAATCAATACTTTTGTGTGAGGTCAGAATTGAGAGAATAGAGAGAGTCACTATTCTCGTGTGAGGTAGAGAGAATCTGAGATCAGATCTTTTCGTGGATTGCAAATCGACTTACAGTAGACACTAGACAACGCTTTTCCCACTGTTTACCACTAGAACAGAGAAAATTGTGAAGTCTTCCAATAGCTAGATACAATCGAGTCTCTAATCCAATAAACTAAAAGCCCATAATATTCTCTACATAAGATGTTACTACACCAGATTTGAGGTTGACTATGGAAAATGGTAATATGTTTGTATACATCATATGGGTGACAGGCATGTCCCAATTGACTTTATTGGTATCCAAAGCTTTGAAATCTGTATGACCTCAATCATTCTGCTAAGGACATGCATAAGACATTAAGACCAATAGACCATAACCATTGCAGATAATATCAGTGTTTTACATGCGCCATCATGTGGTCCAGCGCATGTAAGCGATTACCTTCATGCGGTCCAGCGCATGTAGGCGATTGCCTTCATGCGCTGGTCGGGTTGGATCCGCCTAACCCATTTACCAAAAAAAAACTTATTCTGCAGACGGCGCCCATTTACCCAAAAAAAACCAAGGACTTCTGCAAACCCTAACTTGCCTCTTTCTTGTTCTTCTTCCAGAGTTCTTCTTGTTCTTCTTCTTGTCCTTCTTGTTCTTCTGCAAACCCTAGCTCGCGATTTCCAGGTTAGAAATCCCGATTTCCCACCTTCTATTCCCGATTTATTATAAATATTAGTGAATATTATATATATATTTTATAAACTTAGGGTATATATTTTATAAACTTAGGGTATATATTTATAAACTTAGGGTATATATTTATAAACTTAGGGTATATATTTATAAATTTAGGGTATATATTATATATATATTCCTAATTTTAAGCGACGCCTCTCTATGCGGCCATGGCCATCGCATGAACGCATGGCCGCTTGAAAAACCTTGGATAATATTGAGAAAGAGCGTTCTTGTATAATGCTTCTCTAATTGACAAAAGGAAGAGTGGGGGATCGATTCACCATAATAAAGAAGAAAGCTGTAAATATACAGTTTTGGACCATCCTGTATGTCTTGAGAAGCACATACCTCCTGTAGTACAGTCTATAGCATCCCACATCACGGTATCATATGCATTCCTGGGATCAAGGTTTTAAATGCTCGGATGTAATTTGCATCAGCCATTGGTGCATTGTGTTCATAAATGCGCCAGACATTTTAAAAAAATTACATACACATAGAAAATGACCATAGTAGAATAGGATAATGCATTTAATACTTTAAGAGATCAACAGATAACCATGGTAGAAAATCCAACACAGTGACACATTAAAGTTTACAACCTTTTTTATCACAGGAGATGCCTTAAATTTTGTTGGAGACGGAATTATTTTTCTTAGCAACTTGTACACTTTCAAATATTGTGAATCATTCATTGAATGTTCTGTCCTGCATTTCTGTCAAAAGAGTGTCACCTTCAAAAATGGAAAATTGCTAATTTAAAGACAAATGAGAAAAGAAATGCAGAATGAAAATAAATGAAATTAGAAAATATGAAAGATCGACTCAGATTCTATTAGCATTAATCCTAGCGATTAAGATTATGCATTAAATGAAAAAATCATGTGTGACTAGTTTTTTCCTTTAATGTTTCATGTACAATAACATGCAGATGAAAACAAAATATATTAAATTTTTGCATCGAAAAAATATGTATGAAATTATAACATGGAACACAATAAACAAAAGGGTTTTTTAAGCAGTTAATTTTCATTAATAAATGAAAGATGATGCCCTAGTTACATGGAGAAAACATGATAAAAATACAAATAGAAAAATGGGTTAGTAGCTCGTTGATACTTTCCAATTAGCTAAGTAATCTAGTAGTATAATACTAGATGCGTTGTCTGAGAAGGTTAGTCTCCTACATTTGAATTGTAGTAGCCTCCTATGGATGACAACAGCTATTCTTGTCTCTCTGGCCTAAAGGAGAGACTGATGTATTTGACGACTTCTTTGAGAATAATTTCAAGGGGGTTGAGGGTGTGTAGCTTCAGCCTTCTATTCCCCTCAGTTTAGATGTACCAAGGCCAAGCCAAGGCTTTCATAGTAGTCCCAAGGGATATGAGTGACGAGTCAACTTCTGGAAGACCTCTATAAAGACCCCTCCATTTTAATGTCACTGTGTCAGGGTTAGAACATCTGCTAGGTTGGACGGTTGGCCCAGCCACCTAGGTGAGGTTTTATCACCACTTTCAAAAATTTCTGGCAATGAGAAGCTTAGATGACAGATTCTTGTCATACATTCACATTGCTTGGCATATCTAGATTCTGGAGTGAGTGAATAAGTGCTATAAGCAGAGTTCTCTAAGGCCTCCTAAAGAGAGATCCAAAGAAATTCTGAAGGACGTTCACATTGGTTTCAAAAGGAGAGATCTATATGAAGCTCAATAGCTCACCTATAGAAAAATATGCAATGAACTTTTGGGGAACCAAACACCTTGAGAAGTCTGGCTTCAGCTACATAAGTTGTTGTGGAGCTATAAAAGGTTGAAGGATGGTGGTTTAAACATTCTTCATGATCTATGTTGTAATATGGGAAAGACCCTCTTCATTTTAGTCAGCCTTTTTCAAGAGTCCAGCAGCTTCAGGTGCTGGCCTTCTGTCTTCATGCGTTGGGCCAGGTTAGGCGGATCCACCTAATCATTTAAATATTTAATAGCTAAATAGGTATAAACCTTTACCAGGCTAAATGGATGGGACATGCCCATCCCACCCACCTGCCTATTATGCAACTTAGAAAATGAAACCAGGGGACACCTTTTTTTCAACTGCGGCTACTCTAGAGCCATCCTTCTACTCCTAGTTGAAAAATTAAACAATATTATCTGGAAAATCATGAACATCCCCACACCCACCACCACATACCCAAACATCAAAATAGAAGACCTAATTGAGGCATGTCAAAAGCTAACACATCACTCTTAAATTTGGGGCCTATTATGGAATATGATTGGAGCCTTGAATTGGCACATATGGGCTGAAAGAAACAGAAGATGGCAGCAATATTCTCTCAGACCACCAGAAACGGTTCTTAAGGAGGTTTTAAATGACATCAACAACTCTTTCAGGCCAGAGAGCTTCAAAAAGAGTTGTTGTCACCCTTTGGAACCTAGCACGATACAGATATGGGAGACCAACCTCCGGAGACATATAGCCTAGCTTCTATAGTAGGCAATATGGCTGTGTGGAAAGTGTCAAAATGAGACTTGATCTCATTTCCATATCTATATCTATATTTTATTGCTAGTTCTCATTGTATCAGGGCAACGCCCCTCATTTTTATAAATGGAAAATTTAACTGCTTCAAAAAAAAAGGGTATAAACCCTGATAAAAAAAAATCCCTGTTTCCCATTTTTCTCATGGGGTAACCTAAAAGAAGTATGGACCCTAGACTACCATCTCCAACTGTTGCTGGTGGACATATTGGGAGATGTTATGGATGAAATTCAGAAGATCAGGAAGAATTCCAACTGTTGGAGACTCCTTTAGACACTACTAGGGGTCATCTCCTGACATCTTTGGCAGGAGAGAAACATAAGGTGGAAGATGATGGAGCTCAGACCACATATGGAGATCGGAAAAGAAACTATAAGGGAATTTCTTATTGCCACAATGATGGCAATAGACTGTTAAGGAAAATATTTTCCCTATTTACTATCTAGATTGTAAATAATCTATGTACTCTGGGAAAGGCACACTTCATTTCGCTAATGAAAATTTGCCTTTATCAAAAAAACAGACACACAAACAGTATACAGCCAGTAGAGTGGTACCTGACCTTCATTCGCATGTTGCTCTTAATAGACTTACATCCTACACATACTTGGTTCAAAATCGTAACAATTTCCGATAAAAAGTAAGGGTTGTAAATTTGTCTTGGAAGCTTTATCATTCCGGAATGACCTATAAATATGAAATGAGATCATATAAAGTTTTAGAATTTATATAACATAACTGCATAAGCACAATTTTTGAATAAAAATAACTTCGACAATAGAACTCACCATCACAATTTTCAATTGATAACGACCCGCATGTTCCACACAAAGGCGATGTGTTAGGAAACCCCAGTTTGAAACTACTCAAATCACTTGCCTCCATAATGTTCAAACTAGCACATTTTTCCTAAAAGAATAGCCAGTTGAGACAACAAAGCAGTGCCAGTTTTAGTATGTCTAGAATTAATGTGACTGCAAGTCTTACATATTACTTTTTATTATTATATAGGATTATATGCCATGTGGTTCAGGCACTGGGACTATTTTTAGCAGTGAACCCGAGACCACATTTTCAATGTCAACCTAAAAGAACAACTAGCAACTTGCGATGCAAGTAATTAAGTGTGAAACATAAGAAACGATATGAAAATACAGATTTACAAAGTTACTTACTATTTCATCTGAGGTCATAAAGCTAAATTTGATGCTCTTCATTTGTGCAACTGGTGCTTGAACTTCGTTCTGTTGCACATCACATTTTACCGTATCCATGCTACCTATTTGTCAAACTATATAATAATGAATCTTACTTAAGTATTGAACTTGAAGAAAAAGAACAGAGAATGATAAATATGACTTGGACAACTGAAAGTTCAGACATTATTACAATTACCAAGCATATTTGGAAGAGAATGCAAAATATAGTGCAGGATACAATTTACAACACTAATCTTTAATGATGACTGCTAGATTGAATATCAATATTCAATAGGTTATTGACCTGGATACCTGATACCCTTGACAATGGTTTGTTGACAGATTTGAAGGGGTGTCCAAATCCACCGTGAATCGACGGTGACGTCGATAGGGCGCTAGTAGCACCGGATCGGCACAGCGAAAGTGTGAATGTACGAGTGGGAGAAGCGTGTTGAAAATGTTAGGGATTTTGATTTGAAAATTATATTATTGTTTAGGGAAATACCACATGTACTACTTATATCCAATTATCCATCCATGTAATTACTCGAATATTTCTTTATTATACCAAATATAATAAAATACATAAGCACGGGACAAAAAAATTAAAACGGGTCAGAAATTCTGCCCGGTAACGGAGCGGTTATGTTCTCACTCCTAAATATAACCAAATACAGTAAATATAGACTTATATAATAGAAAGATTTATGTTTTTTCGGATGATATACAAAAATCACATAATATATTATCAGTTACATCTTAATGAAAATTAGATACACAGCGAGAATAAAACCTTAAACCTTTAACGACTTTAATAATTATCGTGACCAGTTAAGTTAATCTGCATGTTTGCTTATTGATTTATTATTATTCAACATTTCATTATTATTCATATAATGATTATCATTCAAATTGACAATAGCTCAATGTCAAAAAAAACCATTCTCCAACCCTAGCGCTGCTCGCCCCTAGCAAAACAAGCTCTTTCCCTTCCTTCCCTTCCCCTTTCTACGTCTTTCTTCACCGTTCTCCCCTCAGATTCAGAGAGGAGATAACTTTCAGGTCGCCGTCTCAGATCCTCACCCACAGCTCGCCATCTCTCCACTTCTCCTCGCCTCCTGAAGCTTATTCGATTCTTTCCCATTTCTTTTATGGTTGTCATTTCGCTACTCCTTTCCAAGTTCAGAGGATGGGAAGAGAGTTTGCAAATCGTCGTGCCTACAACTTGCCATCTCGCCACTTCTCTCTATCGTTGTATGGCCTCACCCGCAGACCGGGAAGCTTTCTCGATTCCGTTATGAGTTACTTCCAGATTTAACCAATTTTCTTCCCATTTGAGAATGGAAAACTAAGGATTTTAGAAGGGAAAATCAGGAGGTTGCATCGTCGGGTGACAAATGCGATGTAGGAAATGTGATGGGTTTCTAGATAGGGAAGATGACACTGATATGAATTTCAGGAAGTTTCAAGCCTCTTTCTTCACTGATTTAATCTTGTAGGTTTGTTTTTAAAAATATTTGGCAAAGTCTTAACGGTCGTTGCTAAGATTGTAGTTGAGAAAAAAGATGACAATTCCGAGGATGAATAAATTTTGTTGTAAGAAGTTCCATATCTTCAGAACTACTACTAATGGTCTCGGGCCAGTTTTGTCGTCTCCAGCTCACATCGACAAGAACACGTCGGTGTAAAAGTTATGACTCGTACAATAATTGAAGACAAGTATTGAAACTTTAGAGGTTCTAAAAGTTCCGCAGATTTAGACTGGAGGGACTATTAGCTTATTTTAACCTGAAAATACTCTCCGAAGTTGATCATCGATCGTCATGATAGAAATTCACGCTATGTTTTTAATTTGTTTATCATTATGTTTTCTTTTTTATCTTTTGTGCTCTTTTAATTTTATTTTGTAAAAATCGCCTTAAAAAAATTATCATTAAACATTTTTAAATTTAAATGCTTATGTTAGTAATGACTTCAATTGTTATCCTCTTTGTTATGCTCATGTTAGGTGATGCACGTTTGGCATTACGCAGCGATCGAGAAGTACGAATTCAATGATCTTCACAACAAAGTTTCCATGCATTGACTGTGAACGTCTTTTGGTCTAGTGAGAGTTCCAAGGATAGATCTTGTATATACAAATCTCATCACCGGAATCCCGGTTAATTAATTCACAAGGTTTGTCACCAAAATATTATAAGTTTTGCATCAAAAGATAGGAATAATTTTCCTTACAGAACATATAACTCTCGCGTACGTACTATATGGAGCCAAACTGCACTACAAGACACCCCTACCTATTGCGGTAAAGGCAATATTGACAAAGGAATGGATTAAGGAGAAGGGTATGACGAAGAAAACATGCATTACTACGATATTGATCAATGACAAACATGCATTACTACAATCTATCGCGGAGGATTAACAGTAAACCCCTACTGTGAAGAGTTAGTAGTACAGTGAAAGAATGAGGTGGAGCTTCTCGATGAATTGCTTGAACAAGAAGAGAAGGAGATGAGACATAAATCGAAAATAGAATGGTTAACTCTAGGGGACTCGAACACTAGTTTCTTTGCGAAGAAGATTAAAGAGAGACAAAATGTAAATTCGATGTTGGGGAATATCGAGGAGGATGGATCGGATCAGTCACGACTGAAGAAGAGTAGATCTTGGATATAGTATGCTGAATAAACGATAAGTAACAACATGAGAACATAACAATGAGAGACGTTGGTAGTAGATGATGAGGCGGATCAAAGAACACAAAGAGTTTTGGGAATGGGAGTTTCCCACTGTTTTGTATATTGGAAAATAAAACGCACTGTTTTGTAAAATACAAAAACCTAATTAACAATAAACTAAAACTAAGTATTTATACTAAGCACACATTTGAAGAATAAAAGACATTGGGCTATTGGGCCCAAATAAGATTTGATAATGAATCATTGAAAATATTGATATGGTTAATAACGACGACCAAACCGAAACTTGTGGAGTTGCTGTGAACTATTTTACAAATCTATTTAAGACTGAAGAAAGTCTACAAGAGAGGCTCCTACAAAAAAATCGGTTTCCCAGATCGATAAACAGAGAAACAAATGAATGACTATCAAGGATATCGCTAAAAAAGGAAGTGGAGAATATAATAAAAGGAATGATCTTGAATAAGTCGTCCGGACTAGACGACTATACGATAACATTTTACAAGCATCATTGGCAGACGTTTCGGTTTTAATGCGACTGGTCAATGAATTCTTTGATGGAAGAGCATCTCTGAAAAGCATAAATAAAATATTTATCACATTAGTACCAAAGTGCACAGGTGCAAATACGGTGAACCAATATTGGCCCTCATGCATAAACACGATTTACAAAATTATTACGAAAATCATTGCCACAAGACTGTCGGAGATTATACTGGGGTTGTTGTCCAAAAAATCAAACAGTTTTCACAAAAGACAGATTGATCTATGATAACCATCTAATGGTCGAGGAGTTGCTAAATGGGTTCAACCAAGAGGCAACACAAAGACGATTATGTCTCCCTCGACCTGACCGAGGCGTTTGACTCGGTCAGTTGGGCTGCAATATATTCTACAAACGTTATGGCCCCATGGGTTTCTTAGAAGCATGGATCAAGCTAGTTTGGGAATGTATTGCAACAATGTCGTTCTCGGTGATCATGGAAGAAGAACCGACATTTAAATTCAATAGTGGAGAGGTTTCCGGCAAAGAGATCCTCGATCACCCTCCTATGCTTTGCTGACAATGTAATGTACTTTATGAAAGCAAACAAGAGATCGTTGGAAAGTCTTAGGGACATACTTGCAGAGTTTACAACAAGAACGGGTCTGAAAATCAACTGAGGTAAAAGTATAATAATCTTCTCAAAATCATCTATTAATATCACGGAGCTCCAAGAGATACTCACATACTTCACGAAGCAACTTTCGACAATGCACCTAGCCGTCCCGCTGGCTGTAAAAAGACTGGGCAAATCTGAATTCAACATAATAATTGGGCAGCTATAAGCAGTCAATTGGTGAAGTGGTCGGACTCTACACTCTCATACATAGGTCGACTACAGTTAGCAAAGCTGATTTTGAAACGACGTGGCATTTATTCTTCAAATGTCAGCACAACAACTAAATCTGGGCAGAGTTTACAACGATCACAGTGTACGAAATTGGAAGAACAACATGCGGGAGGAGAGGTATGATCTGTGATTACTGATTGGTGACATTATGGAAGCCTCAGAGAAATTCACGCATGAAGGTAAGTGTTGGGGCCTGCACTGGGCAACGATATAGCACACATGGATGGAAAGAAATCGCATATATAAGAACAAGGAGGAATGGCCGACGAGGGAGGCACAACAAACTTTATCAAAAATCTAAAAATTATCTTCAAGATTGAGAGATATAAAAAGCCTCTCAGATACAAGTTGGAACATATAACTGTTAGCATTCAAACACAGTTAATCATATAACTCCATGTTAAGTATTAACAAACTCATGATCATGCCTATTAATGGATATCCGAAATCCGAATTCGGATACTCGAATTGAGAAGGAATGGCCGAATTCGGATACGGATTTTGAAATTCGAATAGATTCGGATTATCCGGATACTAATCGGATAAATTCGAATTATTCGGATACTAATCGGATGTATTCGGATACAGGAATATTCGGTTCGAATTCGTCCGATTGAGCTACTCTTGATTAATCATTATTACGAACCTATTGATAAATAAAATATTCCTATTAAATATTATGCCAATGAGGCCCCGTGTTTTTTATGGTTTTGGGCCGACTCCGGGTCTATTTATTGTCTTTGCAGGATCCGGCCCAGACCTGGATGTTTCTAGACACATTAAAGATGATGATTAGATGAACAAGATGAGCAGTCTGAGCGGAAAGTAATCTGAAAAAAATATTGTCCAACCGGATCCGGAGTCTGTACTCGACCATTTACTGGCTTATTTTAACCCGTTTTTAGATTATGTTTTTTCGCATACGAAGAACTTGACTGTCCTGAATCCTAAAGGATCTGAATTCTGAGCAATGGCCACCACTGATGAAGCAAAGCTCGATAACTTCACTCGGTGGTTGCAGGTCTCTCTTTGACACAGATTGTTTTTCTTGCAGATTATTTATCATCATCATACGATTCTAATTACTCACGATGACAGGTGAACGGAGCGGACCTCCGTGGCTGTAGCATCAAGCATTGCGGTTCCTCCAGGGGATATGGAGTGTATTCGTCAGAAACAACAACCCCTGGATCCAACGGTCAATTAGTTTCTTTATCATCTCAATCATATTATCACTTTTCTCCTGACAATTTCAATAGAATGGTTTCAGGTATTCTCATGGTAGTTCCGCTCGATCTTGCGATAACGCCTGTGACAGTATTACAGGATTCACCCCTGGGAAATCGATGCCGGGAGTTGTTCAAAGAGGGTGACGTTGATGACCGGTTCTTGATTATGCTATTTTTAACTGTTGAGCGACTCCGCATGAATTCCCCATGGAAACCGTAAGTTGTGTGTTCTGCGCACGACTATTTTTTTACTTTAATCGGGTATAACATACAATTTTGTAAAATTTTATAGTTTGGAGTCACGACTCATGTGTAATTGTGTAGGTACATTGATATGCTTCCAAATTCCTTTGGTACTCCACTTTGGTTCTCGGAGGAGGAGTTTTCTGAATTAAAAGGCACGCCTCTTTATAGAGCAACGATACGACAGGTCGACCGTAAAGAATGATATCCGTACTTTTTATATATAACTATTTCAATACTTGGTTTGTGTTAAGTGTTAACTATGATGTTATCCTAAACAACCAACATCTGTTTCTGAGAATCATAGAAAAATATATTTTTCAACCTTCAAGTTTCAACTCTGATTTTAGTTGTCTGGCGACTCTGGTCCTGACAAAAAAATCGTGTTTAGTTCTTTACTTCTTTTTTATTTATTTTAAAAATCCGTTTAATTTAAATTGCCAACTAGACACATATTGACATACCTTTACTTACAAAATATCTAAATTTAAAAATGCTCATTTGCAGAAAAAAGATTTGAAGGAAATATTTGACAATAAGGTGAAAAATTTGGTCTTGGAGATTCTAAACGATTATGGTGCTTCAGAAGGGTTAGAAATAATGACTTTGTATTTGTCTCTGTTTGTGAAATGACTGTTGTCTTGAATTTGCACCATCATTTACCTTTTAAGTTTATTTTTCTTTATAAATTATTCATAGCTAATAAGGTATCACACATAAATATTTTTTGACATGTCATTATCTACTATCATTGTTGATTTCCATAATCTATAAATATGTGATGTTGGATTTTTTGTAACATATTATATTTATATTATTTTAAAAATCATGCTTCATCAAAATACGGTCTTCATGTTTAAAAAAATCTGTATATTGGTGCCATTGAATTGTCAAGAATCTGTTTCATGTTAATCATCATAATTGTGGAAACTAATTTTTACAAAACATGCCACTATGAGTTTTGACAAATATAACATATTAATACATGTAATTTCATTTTTTTTAAATATTTTGATTTCAACTTGAATTTCCTTACATCGTTGATTTCTTAATATATTTTTAATGTTCAACTTTTTCCCCAACATTAAAAAACCTTATTTTTCTTGCAGAAATATACAAGTGAACTTCGAGGATTTTCTTTGGTATGTTAGTGCGTCTATCCTCATTTTAAATACGTGATTCTTATATTAGTATTCCAAATGTAAGAAATGTATTTAAAGGATCCAGGATTTTTTTGAGGTATGCAGCTATGCATTTGGTTTCTTTTTCATAGTGCCATAGACAGACAAAGGCAGCATATGCAGTATTCATGTGATGAGAAAATTTGGGCATGTACATTTTAAAGATAACATCTCTCATTTTAGACTAATGATAATTTAAAATACATATCAAATACCAATCAAAATAACCTTGTTCTAGACATTTCTAATAGGTTACATGTTCTGATGTTCTAGACATAGAAAATATTAAATTTTTTTTTTGAAGATTTCAATATAGATATTCAAACTTCAAAGTTCAGCCAAGTATCTCACTATCTTCTTTTCTAAACGGTCATATTCTTTGGGTGATGAGTTTTATTATCGTCTAGTGGCTCCCCTCTCATCGAATATGAAGAAAGTGGTAGTTTCTGACTCTCAGTGGAAGGTCAAATGGGTTCTGCAACTCCCATTGCTTCACATGAAGCCTTCTTAATGATTGTGGTTCACATTCCTCGGATAAACATTAAAAATGTGAGATATCTGAAAATGATTGAAAATCTGAAACACCACGGCAAATTCAAAATACAGTACACCATAAATTAAACACTACAAATAGTGACTTTTCAATTGTTAGCCCCACCCCTTAAATAATTATTTGTGATTTATGTATATGCCCGATTGCAACGATTAACTGATTATAATTTGGCATAAAAATACAATGCTGATAAATATTTCAGGGCAAATTCTATATTCTGGACTCGGGCATTAAATATTCCATTTCTACGTTCTTATGTGTATCCTTTGCCATTAATCGAAGGAGATGCTTGTTCATTGGATCATAGTACCAGTTTTGGAGACACCATACCTCAAGTGTTGAGTGAAATAAGTGAATCTATTTCTCATGAGAGTACGGATAAATGCACAGTCAGTAATTCTTTGCTCTAAACTTTCTATACTACTACCGTTTTTTGGATCAAATGTTTTATTTCTATTTAAATATTTTTCTCATCTCATTCTAATATTTTGCATGCTTAAAAACTGGATTTTTCATGTCTGTTAAGATTTTAAAGATCATTTTGGTCTTTTGGGCACTTTATTTTACAATCAATATATTTACCTTTACAAAACAAAATTCGTCTAAGAAGTATCTTGGTTTGTTATTTAAAATTAAGTATTGATAGTTTTTTTTAAATAGTTTTTGCATTTTAATACAGATTGTTAGATCTACATATGTAAAAGAAGAAACCAATGTATCCACAACACCATCTGAAGATATTGTTTGGGCAGAGGGCCTTGTTCCCAGCATTGATTTTTGTAACCATGGTACACTTTTGATCTTTTTTATATTTGTAATTTTACATCGATCTTTTAAACAATCTATATTCTTATTATATGGTCGGCTAGTATTGTCACCAAGGAAAAAAAATTATGCTAAGCATTTTACATTTACAGATTATCAGCGTATGTGAGACTAATTAGGATGGACTAATTCAAAATTTTAGTGCTATTTGCTTCGAAAACTTTTTTTTTGTGTGTGCATGAAGTAAAGCCTTCATGGATTACATTAGAGAAGAAAGAGAAATGGGGGAGATAGTGTGTATCCATGTATGCCACATTGACTCATTCCTACATAACTATAACACTTGTGTTGCCTGATGTAGGCCCTCTATCCGTGGAGGGCCCCAACTCTTCTCAATAGGCCCCTTAACCCATCTCGTGGGAGTCCACCACCATTGAGATTGGGTATATAAAGAATAAGAGGTGGATAATTTCGTAGCTTTTGATATTACAATAATTCCAGGTGACTTTTTATTTTCTTTTTATCTATCTTTCTGTTTCCTGTCTTTTCTTGAAGATTATTCATCTTCTCCTGGTGGAATCCAGGCTTGTTGAAGGATTTTAACACCCTTTTGGAGCCAATTACTGGATTGTAATTGTTGTTCCAGATCTGTAGGTTCAATCTACATTATTGCCTCAGGAGGTTGGTCTCCTCCAATTGTGAACAATATCTCTTCTTGTAGATCTCAGGTCTAAAGGAGGGGCTGGTGTCTCTTATGATCCTCTTAATTATGCTTCTTGCTTTAGAGAATATGTTCTTCTCTTAGTTATGATTCTTGGATATTCTCATTTATAGAAAAGCATTGTTATCAACATTTTCTGAGGTCCGCATGCCTATCATAAGGTGTATATCCTTTATTTGCAAGCAGAAATTGCTTTTTGATACTGTCACTCTCCTAAAGGTTGGCATTACTACTGTCTACAAATTTCAATGGCATAATATGCTATGATGTTGCAACAATATTTTCTTCAAACAGAAGAACCTGGAAAACTCCATCATGGTTAGACCAGTAAGTGAAAGATAAAAAAATAATTATAGCAAAACTATAATTATAATAAGGTCCTTTAGTTTATGTTTTTTTACCTTGAGTCTTCATGTACTGTAAGATTTCCAATCAAGCAAATCAACCGACAAGGAATGCATTAGGAAATATTGCAATTGAAATTGTAATAAATGAGTATCATTTATCAATCGATCAATTAAGATGTCATGCATTTAAGAATGATTGCATTGGATTCGTTTCTGTTTCCTTTAATCTCTAGTACCATATAAAATTACAAACTATTTAAGCTAGTATAAAGTGTAAACTCAATTGTAGTAGAATTAAGGTATGCAAAATCTGTACTTTGTTTTTACTATCTTAGTTATATCACGTCTTGTCTTTCTGTTCTAGTTTTCTTTACTCGGGGATCAGTAGATCACCCATCTTGAATCAAGCATATCAAGACTAGTTGGACCTTGAACTATAGAAGTGTTAATTACATGTTGATGTCTGCTTGATAATAGTGGGAGGAATCACAATCATCTTATAACACTTCAGGTTCAGGTGCAAAAACTACATGGGAGGTTGATAATATCGGATCTATAACTGGAGTTTCTACTTCAATGTATCTTCTATCTGGTACGAGTTAATAAAAAAGAATGCATTAGTGGTTACAATTTACTATCAATATTGAGAAATCATATTTTCCATTCTAATCGACAATTCAATTTAGACCGTTAACCAATGCCCTGAAATGTGGTTTCTACCAAAGTAAATAAGATCATTTGGCTTTACCTTTGCATTGCAGCTATATTTTATTATTGTTTAGTTATCATGTTTTATTTCACACGTCTATTTACATCAGACCATTCTCTTTATATTTTAGGTTCAAATTCTAAGTACGTGAACTTGCAAATATTGAAATTTTATAATACAGTTCATTAGTTCCACATCAAAAATTGATACAAGCAACTTTTTTTTTGAAGCAAAAAAATAAGGTGTATTTCAAACATTTATGAACGGTAGGGTCATTTCTGATAACACGCTCCTAGCTAGGGTGTCAAACGAGCCGAGCTGAGCTTTTGCTTATAGAGCCGGGCTCGGGTTCGAGCTCGGCGAGCCCGAGCTCAGGCTCGGCTCGTCAGAGATTTTTCAGGCTCGAGAATTAAAAGAAATTTTTACTTGGAGACATGGAGGATCGAACCCGGGACCTCTCACATGCTTGAAAAATGTTTTACCATCTGTGCTACACATCAATTTTCTCTAAATTTAATATTTTTTTAGTTTTTCATACTTCCTGAGCTCGAATTAAAAGAAATAATTATTTGGAGACATGGGGGATTGAACCCATGATCTCTCAAATACTAAACAAACCTTTTACCAACTATGCTACACCTCTATTCTCTATAAATTTAATATTTTTTTAATTATTCATACTTACAAACGAGCCCTCACGAGCTTAACGAGCCGAGCCGAGCTTGGACAATCGGGCTCGGCTCGTTAAGCTAAACGAGTTTGGGCCTCGGGCTCGGGCTCGGGCTCGGCTCGTTGGGCTCGCGAGCCCGAGCCTAAACGAGCCGAGCTGAGCTTTATTTGACACCCTACTCCTAGTTGAGGAAATGCTGCATGGGTTTGGTAGGGCAAGAACCCCCAAAAGGTGCATGCTAAGTGTGGACTTGAGGAAGGCATTTGACACTATTAGCTGGGATGCAATCTTGGAAACCCTCAGAGTAATCGGCTTCTCTCAGCATTTCATAACCCTCATATGCATAAAATCTACATCATTCTTTATCCTTGCGGAGGGTATCTCCACTAGGCGTTATAAAAACAACAGAGGACTAAGACAAGGAGACCCAATCTCTCCTATACTCTTTAATTTGGTTATGGATTGTCTGAGCAGACTCGTTCAGGAGGGAGTAGATGAGAGGAAAATAGATACTTACCAAGTCAATGGTGCAAGATTTGTCTCCCATCTTATTTATGCAGAAGACATACTCATATTTCCTAAGGTAAACCTGAAGTCCCTGAGATCCATTAAGAAAATACTAGAAGTGTTCTCTGGCCTAGAGATCAATAATGATAAGAGTAGTGTCGATTACTCTAAGGTGGTAGACTCCTTTCCACACTTTGAAATCATAGGTTCTCCTCCTAAGCTTCTCCCCCTCACCTACTTGGGTGTCCCAATCTCAGGTAAAAGGAAGAGTTTGGGGAAATGTATTGGGTCTAATTCAGCCAATGGAAAAGACTCTGTCTAGATGGAAAGGTAGGTGCTTATCCTATGGGGGGAGAATTCAGTTAGCGAACTAAGTCTTTGCAAGTATGTTCACGTATTGGATAAACGGAACCTCCCTTCCCAATTCAGTTATCACTAAGGTCAGGCAAATTGCATATAGTTTCATTTGGGGTGGTAAGAAATCCTCCTCTTGGGATAGAATGGTCCTACCCAAAATAGTAGGGGGATTAGGGGTCAGCAACTTAAGTCTCTGATTATGCCTCCAACATAAAAAGAGCTCATTACTTCTGGTTCAACAGTGATTCCATCCCATCCTTTTGTATTAGAGATAAATATATCAAGGGTAGGAGTATAGGGGATATCCAAGTCTCCTCTTTTAGGGATTCCATTATGTGGAAAAACATCCTTAAGTGCAAAACTGACATTGATAGATTAATGGGTTGTGGTAGTAATTTCAACTTAAGTCTTACTGGGTTGAAAGGAGATAGCTTCTTACAAAGGTTCCGTGAAGTACTAGCAACCCCTAGGCAATCTGACCCCAAAAGGTATCTGGTCCAAAAAGCCCACCAAATACTCAGTTTTCCTATAGAGGCTGAGTTGGGGACACCTTCTATCCTTCACCACCCTCAGATTATGGGGAGTTCCTACTCCTAGCCTTTGTATCCTCTATAACCAAGAGCCTGACACCATTGTCTATATCTTTTTCAACTGTTCTTTTTCTAGACACATTCTTATAGCTTGTTCTGAGAATACCAACCATATTGTATGGAGGAGTATGAATTTGCAGGTACCACAGGTTGGGGACATTAGATTGGGGGATATGTTAGATTGTATCCAATCTCTAAAGGTCTGACTCAAACTGCTGGAGGTTACTTTGGACATTAATTGGAGGCATTCATGGCAGGAAAGGAATAGAAGGTGGAAAACTGACAACTTTAAATCTGAGGATGTTGTTATAGCTGAGGTGATAAGGGGTTTTAAAATCTGTTTTGAGATTAAAGCGAATCCACTTGATTTGGGTTTGGCTGAAGAGAGAATGCAATGAGGCATTGTTATCCTGTGATGCATTGTTGTTCTGCTTTGGCGATCTATGTTTTTCTTTATTTCTACCCTTAGAAGACACAACCTGTTACACAAACAATGGTTGTTTGTTAAGGAGGTTGTCTTTGTTTTTATTTTATGTATATATTGTAATCATGGGCAAGGCCCTTTTCATTTCTAATAAAATTTTATCTTCGTAAAAAAAAAGTAAGATAAACCCACATTTTCCCACTCCATTTTTGAGATGGGTTAGATTTCTTGTGTTGTTTATCGTTCGTCTTCAGTTGTCTAATATATACCATGCCTATATTTGTATCTGGCTAAACTAAAAAGGCGAACAGAATAACTCTGAAGCTGAAAAGGAGATTCTAATCAACTACGGCGACAGAGGAAATGAGGTCTCATTCTCTCACTTTTAGGTGCCAATGATTAAGGCTTCTACACCCATTTACAGATACACCGACACGATATTTTTTTCATCATTGCGAAATCATAGTAGCTTGAATAATCAGTTTTAAGTTGCTTTTAAATGTGATTGACATCGAGTAAAGTAAGTGTGTTTGTATGCATTATTCATTGAAATCACTTCACTTATGCATAAAAGTTTTGTTTGCGGCTCTGTAGTTTTTTTTGATGAAGTTGAATTTTCATTAGAAATGAAGTGGGCCTTGCCCAGATTTACAATATACATAATATGATAATAGAATGAAGTGGGCCTTGACGAATTTAATTCATTGCTGAAAAATAGAAGGGTGGGTATAGCACTATAGCCCAAATAAAAATTTAGGGAAATGAAAAATATCATTGTCACTCTCTTATATCGATAGACCCTACTGCCCTAGGCATTATCAAAAAATTCATGGGGATTTTCCCATATTTGGAGCTTAGGGGGGCTTACCTTATGATTGGAGCATGATGAAGGTGTTTTGGGATTTCCATTTAATTCTCCATAACAGGACAAGGAAAACCCGTTGCATTGTTGGGTATACCTCATGGAGATTATTCTTTCTCCCTCCTCTTATACCTTTGTTCCATTGTTGGAGTGTTGATCTAAAAGTATTTAGTACAAGGAAGAGGCAATTCCTTCCATATTAAGACCCCCCATTCTATAGCTCTACAGAGGAAGGTTAGGGATCTCCAATCCAAAGAAAAGGCAGATCTTAAGAAGAGATCTAAAGTTAACTAGCTAAAGCTTGGGGACACTAACTCCAAGTTCTTTAGTCTCTCAACAAAAATTAGAAGGTCTAGGAACTCAACCCTCAAGCTCATGAATAGTGAGGGTGCCCAGATGCTCACCAGAAGACAATTGGAAGAAAAGAGTGTAGAATACTTTACTAGAATATTTGAGGCACCCCAAAGGCTTTCTGTGATAGCCCCTCCATGCACACCCAAGGTTTTTGATGCGCCCATGTGGCCAGAGGGTTGGCATAGCCGGGATAGATAAATTACACATATTACCTGCAATTATCTATAATTACCAAAAAATATATACTTATGACAATTATTAGAGTTCAAATAGAGGTGAAATAGAGTTCTAATTTCTAAGTTCGAACATCAAAAAATATTGTTATCATCATAATCATCAAAAACCTCATCGTCATCATCTACAACTTGAACATTTTATGCCGCCGTAAGTTTTTTTTGAAGCAATTAAGATTTTCATTAATTAAAAATGAAGGACTGTGCCCTGAGTTACAATAGAGAAAAACAAGATAATATAAATATGGAGATAAGCACTAGGCCCATTCTAACACTTTCCATTCAGCCATTTTGCCTAATAAGAAATAAGAGTATCAGACTACCTGCCTCTGGAGGTTAGTCTCCAAGGGATGACAACAGTTCTTCTTGAAACATTCAGGCTTGAAGGAGATACTGATGATCTCTTTAAGAACTATTTCTGGTGGTTTGAGAGTGTATCGCCTCCATCTTCGATTTCTTTCTGTCCATATGTGCCGCCAGTGTAAAGTTCCCATTACATCCTATAGTTGGCCCCAGATTGGTATGTGATGTATTAATTTTTGACAAGCCTCAATGAGGTCACCTAGCCTGATGTCTGGATGGTTTGTGGTGGGTGCAGGGATGTTTAAGATTTTCCAGAAAATGTCATTTAGATTTTCTATCAAGGGGAGTAACATAGCTCTTGAATGTGGGCAATTGAAAAATAGGTGTCCCCTTGTTTCATCCTTTGTGTTCCTGATCTCTTGTGGTGGGTGCAGGGATGTTTAAGATTTTCCAGAAAAATGTCATTTAGATTTTCTATCAAGGGGAGAGAGTAACATAGCTCTTGAATGTGGGCAATTGAAAAATAGGTGTCCCCTTGTTTCATCCTCTGTTTTCCAAAGAATACATGTGGGTTGTATCAAGGTTCCAGGTGCGCGCGCATATGCGATGATGCGCCGCCCCCAGAGGCGCATCTCCCTTAGCCGGATCCGGGTAAAATCCGATGCCAATTTTTTATTTATTTTAAGACCTTATAAATTTTTAGCATAAAAATTTATACATTGGTCCATGAAAAGAGTTATATTATTTTTAATATAAGCTCCTCCCACTCTTTAGATTTCATATTTGTTTTAGACAAAATGAATCTTTATTTATAGACCAACCTTCTTTGTGTTTTTTGAATTCTATCGATGTGGGACTAAAAAAGTGTGGTTAAATAAATTATTATTATAGAGTATTTTTTATGTTGTAGATGTATTAAAGAAGGCCCAGCCCAACCCATTACGTTATTATTTGTTAAAAG